>JAPQRP010000009.1:33538287-33571391 GCA_037367295.1 Apogon hyalosoma | reverse complement strand
ATTTGGGGCTATCTTCATTATTGTCTAAATTGTTGGGGTAATAAATATTGAACTAATGAAAATGGTGTTTCTTCTCAATCATTTATAGTAACATCAAAAGGAACTATTATTTCATTGAAATTCAGACCAAATAGGAAAAGCACTCCTGTAAATAACAATATCCCTAACTTATTGTGAGTAGTGTAGTTGCGTTCAACCACAAATAAGCATTTTCAGATCTCTGTAAAACATTCTGATCTCCAGAGGAAACACCTGCCTCTGTAACTCCAACATGTTTCAGTAGCTCAAAGACATGAAAAGTCAGCTGACCTTTGTTGTTATGTAAAAACAAAGATTGATTTCTTTATTTATTTTTCTGGATATCTGGTGTTCTCTGAGACCAGAGATCTTAGGGATGTCCACTTTAAACCTTCAAAGTTTGTCCATCTGCATTTTCTGTAGAATGAAAACCCCATTGGTGGCGGCCTCGGCCTCATTCATGTGCGTCCTCCACCCGTCTGTCACTGCAGAGGGAGGAGAGGCTGTTTGTTTGAACAGGAGGAGGGCGTCCAGGCGGGGAGGCTGTTTTTGGCTGCAGGCTTCAGTTGCATAATGGCAGGAAAGCAGTGGGAGAGGTTTTGGACTGGGAACGAGGGGAGGGGGAGGAGGTGGTGGACAGCTAAAGCCTGCAGTGAAACCTCCAGTAATGGTATGGATTGTTTCTTGTGAGTTCCTGAATGGGACAGCAGATTGTGGATGACAGGGGAAATGAAGCTGGGGCATGTGGTTAAAGTCTCCTCCAGACCTGCTTTATCCATATACTTTTACACTCGGACTGAAGTCGACTGGTTCTACATGACTCCTGTTAATCAGCTTGTAAGCTCGTTATCACTGTTGGAATACTTTGGATTCTTTCTGACATTTCTGCAGTGTACAGTATGAAAATAACACATTATTGTTTAAGGATTCCACAGATTCTCACTACATGGCTTCACATTTGATAAAATGCCTAGCAGTAAAGGGAAAATAAAATACAATATTAATGAGAATGCTTTGGAGTAGTGGACAGAGCCTTCGATATAACAGTCACAACACTTCCATAGACTCCCGTTGTAAAAAAAAAAAGGCGTACAAAATATGGACCTTCTTCTTGGTTAAGGAGGGGTTGATAGTTCCAACATTAAGTGTAACAGCATCATAACACATTCATTTCTATTGCAGCTGATTTAGCAATTCCAGTGCTAAGTTAATAAGATATTGTCATCTTTCAAATTATCAAGTGTATTTCCTGTATTAGTGGACATTTATGTTGTAAATTCGGTTTTGTTTGGTAAGTGTTAGCGTTTGTGTAAATTTATTTATATCTTAAACAACTGTAATGTTGGATTTTCAGCGGTAGCCTTATAGTCAGCTAGCTTGAATTGGCCAGCTGTTGAGATTTAACCACTATAACCACAAATTATAGAGTTTTTAAGATAAGGTGACATTGGTATAACTTTTGTTACCAGTGGATTGTATTTTAGTTGTTTTGCTGAACCTGGTGGTGTTTGGTTCAGTTTGTCAGCTGAGGTCATGTGCTAATCAGGAGAGTTGCTGTAGAGCTGAGCACTGCCAATAAAAGTTCATTAAAGTTATTATTCATGAACTAAAGGAGGCAAAACTTCTGTAACTTGATGTTTGTAATATCCGACTCATTCTATAAGAATTCTGTTGTGTTTTGAGTTTGCTGATGTTGAGTTTTTAATGAGTTTAGCGTCCGTGCTAATGCTAACATGCTAAGTTAGCCACTATGCTATCCGCTGGTTAATGCCTTATTGTGTGTGTTATCAGGAGAGCAGAGCTTGGCAGGCGTACAGTGTTCACACAGCTAACCACTGTTTTCTGCTTGAACCACAGTCCTGTAATAGTAACAGTTACAAATGGTAAACTGTCACGCGTGCAGTACAATTATAGAATGATTGACGTTGTAAAGTTAGCACCACTCATGTAAGTAGCCAACCCAAGCTAACACAACACAAACCTTTCTCCCCAAAATTTAAGTTTTCAAAGTTTTAAATGCAGTCCTTTCAGTGGTCAGCCCCACTACTAAAAAAAGCACAACTGACACAATAATTATTACAGTAGTGTCACAACAGTTGTGTGTGGTTTATTTTGAGATTTCCCATGCTCACTTTGGTTTGTCCCATAGAAGAACTTGAGAGCGCTCAGTTCATTTGGAACTATTAAGACTTACATGAACCACGTGATCACAGGAGCGGCGACATCAAAGCATGTCATAACTCTCTTTATAGGGCTCTGGTAGCAGAATCACCCCACCCCAATACCCTAGGAGGAACTGTATCCAAAAACTTTGCATTGTAGGAAAGCAGCCGAGCCATGAGCAGGCGAATCATGTTGGCTCAGCTCGACTGAGTCTTTTTTATTTTCTCATAGATGATTGTAACTGGATTCTGGACCTTGAACATACCACCCATTCAAGCCTAGAAAAACTGCTCATTGACACATGAAGTAGAAAAAAATTCCCCAGGCTTGTGATGATTAAAAACAACCGTGATGCTTTTGGGTTAAAAGAGCATGAACACTTGGAACTTTGATCATCTGTGTTGTAACTCTTCTAGACTATGACAGTATCACACACAATATTTAACTGCACCACCTTTAGCTTTTATTATGGATTTTAATGTAAAAAAAAAAAAAAAAAAAAAAAGGTTGAAGTCCGTGACTATCTGGCCATAGTGATGTTTTATGGAGAATGTACTGTCACAGATGAGGAAGTTGAAGACATATTGAAATCACTCTAATCTGGAGATTTCAATAACACCAAACAACAGTTAATGTTAAAGGATTTGATGGTAGCAATCAATGGTCTGAATAGAAGAATAAGAGGATTGTCCACCATTTATGTTGAATAGCAGGCCTGGAATTTGTGAAATGCAAAAATTACACTGAAGATTTTAATGGTCAGTGATGTTAAACTCATTTTTGTTCAGGATCCACATTCAGACCAATATGATCTAAAGTGGATCAGACCAGTAAAATGCTATCATAATGACCTATAAATAATGATGGCTCCAATTTCTTCTCTTTGTTTTAATGTAAAAAAGTTTAATTACATGAAAAGTTTTACATTTACAAACTGTCCTTTCTCAGAAAATGTCAGTAACCTGAACAACCATGTATAACCCAAAATGTCTTTTAAGAAAATGGTGTAGTTTTAATGTTATTAAGCTTGTTGTTAAGTATTTTGTGTATTTGTAGATCCACTGTGTCTAGAAGTCATAATGCACATTTGTAAATGATAAACTGAGACATAATATTGTTAAAATTGCACTTATTTCTTGTTCATGGTTATTTGTGTTACATGAATAAACATAGAGGGATAGATTATTATGGTATTATTTTACTGGTCTATTACTTTACTTTGCCTACCTACTGGTCATTTCTAGCTTCATAATCCCCAAAACAGGTGAACATAAGTGGATTCTGCTGTCAGGTACTGATAAACATCTCTTTTATACATCTGTCTGGCACTTATTTATATTTGGGCAGATATTTTACCCAGTTCTCACTATGTTTTCAGAGTTAAGATGTGATTTTAAGGTTAGATGAAGAAATTAATTCAGGTTAGGCTTAAGATTGTGATTACTAATGTTATTGTGAATTGCTTGAGTCAATGACAGACCCCACAAGGATAGGAAAATGATGCATGGGAGTAGAGCTGCACAGTATATCATTTGAGCATCGTAATCGCAATGTACGTGTGCGCAGTAGTCACATCGCAGGTCCTGCGATGTAGGAGGCAAATTAACTCGATGTGTTCTCATCTAATTTCAACCTGGGTACCTGACAAACACTGCGTGCAGCGATCCACCAATCACAATCGTTCTTAATCAGTTTGCCGAAGCAGACCACGCCCCTGCACATGGATTGAGTCACTGGCAACATTGAAAAATGAGCAACGAACAAAAAACAAAGACTTGGTGCCAAAAAGAAAAGCAAGGTCAGTTACCTGGTATTATGTCAGCTACAAGAAGGATGAAACTGAAACACATGTTCTGTGTTGACAGTGCCTTGCACCTGTCGCCATAACGAGAGGAAACGCAACTAATTTATTCGTCCATTTACATTGGTGCCACACAGCTATTATATCCTCATGAGTAGTTATATCGCAATATATATTGCAGGGTTAAAAAAAATCGCAATGTCAGTTTTTTTTTATATCGTGCAACCCTACATGGCAGTTTTAAAAGTAGAATCAGGGTTGTGCATGCTGCTGTCAGCTGTATGTGTATCTTCCATCAGTCGAGGACACATCCCTTTGTTCAACAGGAAATGGAGTTGTCATAGTGTTACATCAGACACAGACACACACACACCACTCAGGCCCTTCATTGATAATTAATAGATCCTGTGGCATACTTAACAGTAGTCTGTGTATTTAGAAGTACTAAGTGCCTCCTGAGCTACACGTACATGATGGGTAAATACTGTACGGTGCGTTTGTGTGTCTGAGTCTGTATAAGAGACGGTGTCTTAACACTAAGAGCATATCTGGACTTAAAGGGTGCAGAGACACATGCATGAACACACAAACATGAACACATGGTTAATTCATGATGAAGCTATCAAATATGGATCTATGAAAGTACAACACACACCACTCAACACATGGCTGATACTTAATGTTTATTTCAGCCTTTAGTGCATTAATAAATACTGTAGTTCAGATTTTGTTACACAAAATTCCACATTTGTACAAAAAATTGCTTCTCTTTCAATTATGAGAAAGGAAATGTGAAGTGAATAAATGGATTTTCTTCCTGTGAATTCTATAGATTAGGTTTCTGCAGACCTAATATGGGTTAAAATATGTGCTTTGTTTACATCTGTCCTGTTTTTGAAGTTTCTGAAGGCAGAAAAGGCAGATACGTTTGGTCTTTGTCTCATATGAATCTGTGTAGAAGAAAACTACTCGCCTGACTGAGTAAATGTGACCACATGACTTATTGATACGGAGTTGCCCCCCCACCACACGCACACACACACACGCACACACGCACACACACACACACACACTCACACACTCACTCACTCTGATGGCTAGTACTTGCCTCTGCCCTGTTATCACACAGTGTAGATTAGTGTTGGTTTGTTAATGTGGGAATGAAACCAACCAAATCAATGGGACTTCAATACAAAAGAGCTGCAAGCAATACAATACGATCTATATCAACTGGGTCTGGAAAAGTGGAGTTTTTTAAAATTTTTTATCTACTCCAGCTCTGGAAGTGTGATCTCATCCCCTCTGACTGCTGACACATTCCTCTGCTTTCACCCTTTTAGTCCCTCACTCTTTTGTTTGTGTGTGTGTGTGTGTGTGTTATGCGTGTGTTGGATGTTCACTGAGGCGCCGGAAACTGACTGAATGGTTTTAGTTCATCCACTTCTAAGACCTGGACTACGTCAGATGTGCAGGAATCACAGCAGGATTATTGTAGTGAAACAGAGGCAAAAAGGAACAGCTTAGAAACACTGTCAGAAACTCCAATAAAACAGCTCAACTGAAGAAAGTAACTGCACTCGACTGATAACCGCTACTACAAAGACCAAGTCAGGAAATAGACACTAAACTAAGGAGAACTTGTCAAAATGTAAAACATTTTCACTTCACTTCATTATGCAAGTGTAACTGCATTTTGCAAAAATAAACAGTGTGAATCAGTGATACATTAATACATTTTAGTCTATATTTTAACCTTTAAAGACCCAACTATCCACCATTGACTAAAACCATCTACTGATCTAAAATGTTTAATACCTGTTGATCCACTAATCAAACAAATCCATGTAAATAATTGTTGTAAAATGCAGTTTGTCATCTTTACATGGTCATCAGACATGACCCATTTGGATGTTCAGAGGCTCCGTAGTGAAAGTGGAAACACCGTCATCTTCTACAACATTGACTCGGCAGTAAAACCCATGGAGTTGGATCAGTGACAGTGGATGGACACACTGGGTTTATGTTCAGTTAATGAGAGATTTTAAGGCCCTGTCACACCATGGCAATTTAGGCAGCGTATGCTGACATTAAAATTTCTCTAGAGCACTGTAAATAAGTGGAACTATCCATGTTTTTTTTTGTTTTTTTTTTATTTTTTGGGTGTATACGCAGCTTACATAGAACATTTTCATAATGTAATTGTGGATGGTACACTGTCATGGGGCGGCCAAATAAATAATATATTGCAAAAAATGGGTCAGAGTATGGGAACAATTAGACACTGTAAGAAATTTATTCCTCAATGCCTGACCAAGTGATTAGTTCAGTCATTAGCATTTTCTCATATGGATTATGCTTCAGTTGTTTGGTCAAATACTAATAAAAGAAATTTTACACAAATTGTAAGTCGCACAGAACATAGCGGCACAAATTGTTTTGGGTTGCCCATACAGAACCAATATAACCACAATGCACAGCAGTTTGGTTAATTGTAAAACCTAGATTGAAATATTTTTTATCATTTATTCATAACATTATAGCAACAAAAACTCCAGAAATTATTTATAGACAACTGTCATTTTTTGCTGATCAACATAATTTTTGTACAAGACAAACCAGTTAAACAAGGTGCGTTCTACCTTTAGGCAGAACAAATCAGCAGCAGTGAACTGTTTTTATGGGCCATGGTTACATGGAATGGATTGCCAGGGTTTCTGTTGTAAAATAATAGAAAATGTTTTAAAAGAAATTAAAACTTTTTTGTTTACACAATGGCCATGAAATGGAAAGAATATTGATAATATTGAAAAATGATTTGTATCAGACAGCTATTGTTTGGTGAATTAGTGTAAATGTATAGGACTTATTTTATTTACTTTTATTGCATTGGGCTGTTGTATTATGTCGCATCTGTGTGTGTGTGTGTGTGTGTGTGTGTGTGTGTGTGGGGAGGGGGGCTAAATGGTGTAAGATTAATGTAAATATTAAAATTGTAATGTAATGTAGAGGAGACCCCAGGAAGAATAGCAACTGATGTTTCAGTTGCTAATGGGGATCTTAATAAACGAAATGATAACTTACAGATAAGTTATATCAACGAAAGCTCCGTGTGTGGTAGCCAATAAAAGCCTGCCGCGAGTATTCAAATCATAACTGCACTAGACATTGCACCATCACCATCATGCCAAACAAAACTCAGAACACTGCCAAGAAGTCTTCTGGTCGTGGGCATGGACACAAGGAGGATCCATTGTCACCCTCACCCTTACGCTGTGATGGAGATGACGCATACCTGGTGGCTCCAGGGCCACATGTGCTCCCTGTGGCTTTGGAAAATTAATAATGAATATTTAATTTAAATGTATTTTATTTTAGTCGGTTAGTTTTTTTAAATGTATTTCTAGATTTGAAGATTATGGTGATATTAGGTATGACAGGTATTATCTCCTGCTGTTGCTGTCCAGAGGGGAGGTGCTGAAATGCTTTGCTGTCTGTCTGGAAGAGGTGAAAAGAGGTCGTCCAGAACATGTCAAATATGTCTACAGATGTCAATATGCTTTGGAGATGAGTTCAATATACGTTACACATAGGTTCAAAGCACATCACTCATGGGTTAGAAATAAGTTTTGGATACGCTGGACATTATCTCCACGTATTTCGACCTATGAGTAACTTACAAATATCGTGTCACAATGACATAACTTACCTACAACTTAATGTCTATGAGACCGACACAAGCATACCTTGCCATACTATATACCATCGTGCTTCAGCGTTTTCTTAACATATACAAAACTTACCTATAACTTATTTGGTGTACGCCAGCATATTCGGCACATTTTTCATACGTCGGCATACTCTGGCTAAATTGTCATGGTGTGACAGTGCCTTTATTAGAAAAGTCATTTTTTCCCCCATTTTTCTGTTATGATCTAATAACCTTTGAATTTTCTCTGACATTTAATGAACATCTAGACGATCAGTGAATTAAATGTAGGAAAATACATGATTTACGCTGAAAAATGCAAAATGAAGAAGGTAATATAATAAATGACTACAAATCACTTGGAAATGACAAAAAACATCATTTGGAAGTTGTGACAAAAATAGTTGTGGGTGTTTAAGGGTTAATATAGTGGTGGTTTTTTCAGGGTACTATGAGGATCTGGTTAGAAGGTCATATTATAATCTTATTGAGGTAGAATCACAGTCCATGATCTGAGTCATCTACATTTTCTAAAAAGTGAGAAAATTCTGAGTTGGAGGGTTTCCTTTAGTTTTCTCTGGTTTCTGTTCTTTATTTTATTTGTTTTAATTTTTTTTTCCTGTATTTTATCTCTTTTCTGTTTTTGTCTGAGCTGTGTCTGATGGCTTTTAGTTGTTGGGTTTGACTAGAAACTCACTTTGGACTGAATATTACAATACTGACAATATCTAGCTCACATTGTCATGTACAGCTGCAGTGTGTCCATTATTTGCCTGACTGGCCTAATTTGTCCTGCTGTACTTTTATAATCTATGAAAATCATTTTCACACCAGGATCTGTGTAGGTCAGACTCGCTGCATGTCGGAATTCAGAATCCAGACCCACAGGTGACAGACTTACAGTAATAATTCAATAATATTTCTTCAACAATAACAAAATATGTTCAACAAACCTAATGTGGACAAAAGCATTTCTGCACAAAAGTAATTGGTTTAAATGTATAAACTGAAATAAACTCAGTAGCCAGTGACATTAATACTACAAACCCATCAGTTAGTGCATCATTCTCTGTAAAAGAACCATAATTGCAACAATAAACACGCCTTTTAAAACATCAGCTGAGGAGGATAGCTTTCACAACTTTATTTTTCCATTTTTTTTTAATTACCCAACCTGTATGATCGTCCAGTCCTCGGTGTTCAGAGCAGCTATATTTTGAAGAACTCAATGAGGAGTAGTCGATACTGTTGGAAATCAAAGCGGGGTTGAAAAGGAACGTTGAAAAGCCCACTTTCTATTGCCATGTAGTAGTATTTCTATGGGGAAGATGAAGCTGTAGGCTTCCTCATATTTAACAAAACCCCTGTGTTTGTATGTATTCATTTAGACTGAGATCAGACTCGGCAATAACAGAAGTTTATTTAATTTAATGTAAAAATCTAACATTTTGACACTGTGTGTTCCATTAAGATTATTACTGAACATTGGTATTTTTACATAATGAGGTGAAAATGTGTTGTGTATGTTGTAGTTGCAGCATACTGACATGACTAGTTTATTCATGCATCTATTATATTTTCAAATAAATATCTAATGCTTTCAGTTTTCTCCAATTTGATTCTATTCCACCATCTCCTGTTGGTTATAATTAGGCATAGGTCTACGCTCTCCTATTTTAACATGGGGATGACATCTGGTTTCAGTCCATCATCCACAGGAGAAGCTTTTCTTTTGTTCCCAGATGAACAGTATTTGATTTCATGCTTATTGATCTGTGCTCGTCAGTCCAGCCTCACCCTGATCAGGCTTTGGTTTCAGATCTGTTTCTGTTTAGTCATCACTGAAATATCCAGCATGAGCAGATGTTTAGAGCTGATATTAAAAGTACAAGGCGTGAGGTGAGGTTCTAGAGGGAAAGAATCACTGGATCATCACGAAACTGAAATTAGTTCTGATAGCTAAAAGTCAGACCCCAGGCTTTTACTTTCATATTCTTTATCTTTGTGTAACTGAACAATTTGGACAGTTTTGTTTTTATTATTGTTTCCCCCTCAAAGACATCTTCATAATATAAAATTATATAAATTGATTTAAAATCAGCCCTGTCTATTAAGGATGACCGATATCAGTAAATAGTGGTCTGTATTGGTTTTGGCATTCAGGATGAGGCCGCAGATATACTTGTCATGTTATATTAAAAGTTTTTTTTTTGTTTTTTTTTTTGCTAAGAGGAAATAAATAACAACAAAAACAAAATAAAGAAACCTTAAGTAACATCTGCTATAAACCAAAATATCATAAAACACTGATAGAGGTGTCAACCAGAAATGTTGCATTAAACAAATGGAATTGCATACATTTATGAAACAACCTTGAATTTAACACAGTAGATAAATATGAGCCACTGATGTCAGTGAATATCAGCATAGTTGCCAGTAGTTGTTATGGTTGATATATTTATTAATTTGAGCATATTTGACACATATTTCTATTCCAATCTGTGTGGCCGTTCACTTTGTATGACTGACTGAATTTATCTTCTTTTCTTTGCCTTTCATGTGTACGAAACCAGTGAATCTCTTCTCGTCTGCCTTTAGGTGTGAGAGCCCTAAGTTCCCTCACTCCCACTTGAACTTGACTACAGGGATTTGCACCTATTCAGATGCAGAGAGGTTGGAACAGGTCAGAGGTCGGGACTCTGTGGAGGCTGCTTCAGTTTGGCCAAAGTTTACTGTTTTGGAAAAATCATTTCTTTCAACAAGAAGCCAGTAATTACACTTTTGAAGGATTCTGTGGTTTTGTGACTGTTAGGCTCAGTTGTGCTTCTGCTGACCTTTGACCCCTCTGGTTACACCTGATCATATATGACGGACTGAATTGGGGTTTAAACACCCAGCAGTGACACAGCAGTGTGATGTTGATGACCATAGGATTGCAGATTATTAGTACAAGAACCATCAACTGAAGCATCTGCACCACAGTTCATGCATTTTGTTTTAGGAAACATAAATTAAAATCAGTGAGAAGTCCTTGTACTTAAGTGACTTTATTAAACGTCAGAAGAAAAGGTTAAATGTGAAATGAACTGATATTACAGCTGTTTTTCTCCCTTCTTGCTGGGCTGTGGTTGTTTGCCTTTGGCCCATTTGTCCACTAATCGATCGGTGTAACCATAGCAACCGCTAACTCCATCAGCCGTTAACCTTCTTAGATAACCTAATTAAACAGAGCTGAGATGCTGACCATCCTCCATACCTTGGAATGCTGCCATAGGATCAGGCACAAACATTTCTACTTGATCCTCTCTGATATTTACTTTCGCACTTTTTCATCCAGAGGCTGTTTTTTTTTTTTTGATTTTTGCCTTTTTAGATTATTTTCCTCAACATATCTTGTCTCATCCAGGAAACGCTCCCTTCATCCTGTGTTATAATTACACAGGAAGGGTCTGGACTGTTTAGTCTGTATGATCCACCCTCAGGCGCTGTACAAGTGTCGGTTTGAGTTTGTCGACACAGAGACGTAATCACATGGCTGTCTGTACGCTGTCATTTAACACATCACACTCAGCAGCAGGAGAAAACACTGCAGATAAAGCACAATGGTCAGAGGTCATCACAGAAAGGGTTCACTGCTGCTTTTTCTAATCTATAGACAATTTATTCTAGAAAAGTAGCTTCTTAGTACTTTGGATCTAAAAACCATCATAGCACATGTTAGGCCAGCATCATATGAGCAGAATTCACAGTGATCACATGACCTGTAGTAAATAACCAAACCAGCTGGATGGGCTTCACCCAACTGTCAAATACTCAGTTATGTTAATGTTTTTTGTTTTGTTGTTTTTTTTTTTGTTTTTTTTTTTAGTTGTCTTCAGTGACAGTATCAGTACAAGTTCTTGCAGGTTCACATTGTAATGAATTTTTTTTTTTTATTACATGGCTTTGCTGAATTCTGAGTGCTCATTGACAGCATTCTGCAGTCTGTTATTTCTGTACTGCTGACCAGTACAATGAACAGTAAGTCTTTTTTTTTTTTTTTAAAAAGCATTACGGTTAGTTAATGAGTAAGAAGCCATATCATTAGTGAGATAATGTACAGCAAGTCTGCCATCAGAGAGAGATAAAACCCAACAGTTAAAACACACTGCTGAGCAGTTTGTTGCTCATTGTCACTTCCTTTTCAGATTCTCAGATGTGAAAATGTAGTGTTTTTAATAGTGAACATAAGAATTTGGCAGCCAGTGTGAAATAGATATGATTATGAAGTTGATTTTGAAGTTGTCCCTTTTTCAGTCATCCATCAAACCTCAACGTTACTGAAAGGAAGAAAAGGAAGTTCCTTAACATACACACCCTACCTGAGATTCATCAGTTTTTAGGTTTTTCCAATTAAAGTACTTTGTATATCCCATTCAAAGTGCAAACAGAAGTTACTAGTACACACTTGTAGTGGTGCAAGTTTGCACAAAGTAAAAGAAACAAAGTCTTGACTTGAGTAGTGTTTTGTGCATGCTCTACAGTCTTCATTTGACTCCCTAGACTTTTTTTTTTTTTTTCATACTTTTTATTTAGAATTTTCACAAATAGGAACAGAACATACTGAGACAAGAAACGTGATGCCAAAGGGAAAAATAAATAAATAAGAAAAAAAAAATATACACACACAGGCGCGCGCACGCACACACACACACAAAACATACATGTACATAGTTTTCATACATTAACATAATTTTAGATTAAATAAATTATGTTGCATGTACAGAAAAAAGAAAAAGACAGAGAGAAAAAAAGGGAGATTTACTTCATGACAGAGCCATTATTCATTGACAATAAGTTTTAACAACCCAAAACCAAACAATTTCCATATTCAAGTATTCTTTTACCATGGACTGTTTGTTTTAATGATGTTATTTCTACATCTGGGCTGGCTGTTTCCATGGTAACCTGTGTTCATCACTTGCTGTTTGCTGTGAAAAAAGACAACATGTACCTAAAGTGATGAGCAGCTTCCGTAGTATGACACATCTGGTATTTCTTGTGTGTATATTTGGTGTTGTGCTGCTGTTGGAACTTTAATTTCCTGAGGGCTCTGCTCAAAGGATCAATAAAGTTCTATCTAATCTAATCATCCAGGCTGAACTTAGGCCTGAGCTCAGGCTGTCGCGTCACTGTTGGACTGTGGTTGTGAGGTTCTGTCAGCTGACTGCGCCGCTGCAGGTTTGACAGTGTTGGGTCAGATCAGTGTTTCTGCTGCCCCACATGGCTAAATGTGGCCTACATACTGAAACACTGCAGAGAACAGGGTGTGATGGATGACTAACTCACACCACACTCACCTGTCCTATATACAGAACCATACACCTGTTTCTGCTGCTGCTCTTAAAGAACAGTTAAGTCTGAAGTGACCTTGAGCAGAGATGAATAAACCTGCAACAGGTGAGCGATGGCCAGGATGCAGATTCTTGTATGTGTCAGTCATCTGTTTATGGTCTCTAGAGGCTGTAGAGGGACTCATGTCCATGGTCTAAGGCTCCAGTAGTCCTACAGGTTAGTCAATATCACACACTGGATGTAATGAAACGATGATCGCCCTGTTACAGTGGTTTTATTTATGTGTTTGACCTGGTCATGACTCAGGGAAAAGAGGATAGCTTGGAATGACAGTTCTTTTTAAAGACTGTTCGACATTAGTTGTGTTTTTTCCTCTTCTTCGTCTTCTCCTTCCTCTTGCTCATGTGTTTTTCAATAAAAAAAAAAACATGATAATTTATTTATTTATTTTACTATTTTTATTCATTTTAGTTAATGTATTATTTATTCATGTAAAGATGTAGAACTTTTGTTAAAAGACTGGACTCAAATGCAGATTTTTTGTTTTTGTTTGGTTCATTTATCCATAGATTTGTGCAGAAAGGTGTCATCGCTTTTAAAGCAAGTATGTCTGGAATATATTTATAAAATGTTGAGCAAACACAGTGATAGTTATATTACATAAAATAAACTAACAACACTAGAATGATTTTTTTCACTTCACTGCTTGATTTTTTTTTTTTTTTTTCTTCATTTAACCAAATCACTGAGCTAGCACTTAGCATTAGCTCAACTCTGACCCTCGCTCTGCAGCTTTTGACTTGCTCTAAAAAACCAGTATGGCAACAACCAAACTGCGGGCTTCAACATGACAGAAAGCAATGGGTGACTTAATTTTTCATCTGTGGACAGACAAAGCTCAGTCTAGTGTAAAGCTGCAGCTCTACAACGTGGACGTCAATCACATCACACAGACTGTGGGATTTAGAAGATCCAGCTGTTTGTATAAGAGGCGCTTGTCATTTGGTTTTTGGAAGTACAGTTGGATTTATCTGATGGCTTCTATAAACTGAATAAAACATTTGCCATGTGTATTAATGTAGGAAATGCAGGATCCAGTACACTGAAAGGCAAAGGGAATTGTGCCTTTAAATTGTCTTGTATTTTTTCTTTTTTTTTTATGACTTGCATTTTTTATTTCCTTTTTCCAAGCATATCACATCATCACACATCAAATACTAACATCAGAGCATTGGTAAATTTTCCACCCTCCTGCCCGCCCACTCATAACCAGAAGGGGTCTTCATATCGATATAGTAGCTTTTTATCTCACACACCTCAACTTTGAGTATCCGTGTATATAATATATACATACACCATAAATATCTACACAGAGGTGTCTAATCATATTATACACGCATGCATATATAAGGTATGTGATCATTGTCTTTTTAGTGTGAATCCTCTTAGCCTTTAGTCTTTGAAATCTAAAGATTCTAGGTATTTGCTCCATTTCAATAGATATTTTTCTGTCTTGTCCTCCATCCTGTATGATATTCTTTCACATGTCGCTACTTTTCCCACTTCTGTCATCCACTCCTGGAATGGAGGCTCTCCATATTTCTTCCAGTTCCTCATTATAATGTGTAATTAGTCATTAGAGCAGTCTGTATCCAGTCTTTTAGTGGTTTGGAAAATACAGACAGCAGTTGAGGATCACTTAATATAAATAAGTTGGGGGTCTTGTATTTTTATTAAATCATGAAGTCAGTAAAGTACAGTAATGTACATGTCGTGTTGATCACTTTGGTATCTGATAATGAATTCCCAATGGAATTAATGGGATATAAATAATAGTAACGGTCACATGTTGTCATATATGGGTCATTGCATAGTTGTCCCTTCATAAGATGGTGAAGACTGTAACGACTCCCACTATGGTAATAACGGTTAAATCTGCAGCGACAAAGTCTGATGTGTTTTCAGTGGATTTCAGACCAGACTGGAGTTGTGCAGTAGCTCAGGATGTGGGTTTAATCATTAATTCGTAGCTGTAAGGATGGACATAAGAAGCATTAATGTCATTTTACAGTTTATGAGCATTTTCCGTTTGTGTCTAATACTGAGTGTGTGTGTGTGTGTGTGTGTGTGTGTGTGTGTGGGGGGGGGTGTTGGTGTTTTTCAGGCGTAGGAGTCTGACAACGCTTAAGACCTGTTGGTTCAGTTGCTATGGCAAACAATTGATACTCACAAAAATGATCAACATGTCTAAAAATACAGAGAAAAGAAGGCAGGCTGAGATCCATCTGTCCATCCATCTTTACATTCATTTCTTCCTCTCTGACAGAACGGTGCTGATGTGGCGATGTGACCTCATTGATTCTTTTTTCCCACCGTGTTACACGATTTATCTGAAGGTGAGGGGCATCTGTTACTATAACGACACCCTTTTTCTGCATCTGTTCAGTTTGTTTGGTTCAAAATTAGTGGGAAAAAAACAAAGCAAACATTGACTTGAATTCAATGAAAGAAATCTGGTTAGATTGAGACTAAACAAAAAAAATTAAAACAATGTAAAAGATGCAACATAATATGACATAAAAGAGAAGAAACAACCATGGACAAAATGCAAAGGCATAAAAAAAGCAATAGGTGATGGTGCAACAAAAGGAAATAATATGAAAAAAGAAAAAATATGAAAACTACTGAAAGACACAATTAGATGACAACAAACAAAATGGCAAGAGATGTAATTAGGAAAGAAAAAACTTGTTAGTGGTTTTAACTGCTTTTAACAGGGCTGTGATGACTACGTAGTTGACAAATGGTCGACTACTAAATTACTGGATTACTAATTTACTCGCTGATATATCCTCAGTGATGTCATGCACTTTTGTTTAAGGAAAAATGTTTATGATATTGCTGTTTGCAACTCTAGAGTATGTAGTTGTTTAACAAACTTTGTTAGGCACTGGAATTATGAGGGAAAAAGTATTTTATTGCTGCTGCAATATTTCTTGAATATTGAATTTTGAACTGAATATTTGTTTAACAAACTTTGTGCACTGTAAGTGTTGTGCACCAAATGCTGCAATAAATATAAGTAAGAGCCTTTTTTTTTTTTGGAAGTTCCTAATTTGACCCTCAGTTTAGCCCTAATGTCTTTACCAGCTGATTTCCTTCCAGTTCTTCGGTGTTGTATCAGATCCGCCGTGTACAGTGGCGTCATTTTCTGTACAGAAATGCCTCGTTCATTGTTTTGTCCTTGGTCTAACCCGTCTCTGTCATTTGGCTTCAGCGTCACTCCAGTTTTTCTTCTCCAGCCGAGCGGCTTTGTGCCGCTGTCGGCCGCTTGACGACGAGAACTCCCACACAATGCATGATGGGATGGCTGTAACCATGGTGATGTGTGGTTTAGATTCAGTAATGCTTTTCTTTTAGCACAAACTCAGAATGAAAAGATGGAACATAAATTTTCCTGCAGATCATTACAGAAGGTTTGGGGAATTATACGCTCCACTAATTTCAGTCCAGTATGTGTTATATTAACCATCCTCAAATCCTTTTGTCTTCTATCAGTTGAGTAAAATCTAATCAAGATAACAGCATAAAGTGCACTGACCTCGAAAAAAACCACGAAACAACCAAACTGTTAAAGTAATGTTAAAGTATCAATCTAACCTGCATACTGTTTGTATGGCAGCAACTACAACATGACAATCTATTTGTAAAGATAAATACTATGTAAAAAATATTTTCATTGATTGACAGCTGCTTCATCTCCATGACAACAGCGGCTCAGCATCGTCTCATTTTGTCTTTAGAATTTTGTTTTTTCCCTTATGTTGTTTTCATCTTGGTTTGTTTTTTGCATCTTATTTCATTTTTTTTCATCATATATGTTTAGAATTTTTTTTTTTTTTTTACCTGATTTTCAACTTGTTTAGACTTATGTGTCATTTTCATCTCATTAACCACAAATAATAATGCCTGGTGTCTTTAACTTTCAGTCAGCACCAAACTCCCGTGGAAGTTAACATGGGGAGTGGGCATTTGTTTTTAATGTCAGTGATACTGAGGAAACATAGTGTGCTGTCTGTATCAGCCACAGAATCAGGTAAGAGTTGGAAATCAAATGTTATCAAGCTGAATATTTCACTACATTTCTATCACTAATCTGTTTAGTTTATTTGACATGAAGCCTCATGACTTGATGTGAAAGTAAAACCTCTGTTTGACCTGTTGATGTTGGTGATTTGGTAACGTTATGTCCAATAATGATCTCAGGAGCAACTCGGGCATAAATATGGATGGTTTGGTTGTCCATGTGCTTCAAATGTCCCTACAAATTAATTGAGAAGGCCGAATCCTCTTTCAGTTGTACCTCCTGTCTGTCCTCAGCAGCGCCTCCTAGTGGAACTGTCACCATCCTTTAAAACATCTGTTCAGTCCATGCTTTTGTTCTGCAGAAAATAATTGAGCAATCAGCAGTAAATCAACAAAGCTTAGTGAACCTTAATAGGTTCGTCTTCTCCCCCAAATACATTTGCAATAAGGTCCAGTAAAAAAAAAAACGCCTGTCCTTTCCTTTCCAATGCTAATTTTAGGTAAACCTCGACATTAGTTTTCTGGCTCAAAACCATAGTAAATCTGACCCTTGTCTCTGGTTTTATGATTTATTGCTTATTTTATTCATTGATTGCTGCTTTGCTTTTGATTTAATTTTGCATAAGCCAGTCTCTGTGATAAAAGTGCAATTTCAACAACATAAAGTCGTGGTTGTAAACCTCAAACAGCACAACATTTCACACATCTACAGGTAGAACATTGAAAAGTATCATAATAATAAGACACTTTTCAATGGAATATACAAGAGAAAATTTTTAAACATTGATGCATTTTATACATGTTTTAGCTTAGAACAAAATCCACCAAAATCATTTTGTTTTTTAATTCCATTTAAAGGACTGAATGAGATGAAGAGGGCAGGGAGCAGTGTGTGCACTTAACACATGCATCAAAGGTGACCATATCTACTGTCTTGGCCAGGTTAAAAAAAAAAAAAAAGCTTCAATGGGAGCTGAGGATGGTGGGAGGATGTGGGTGAAAAGGATGGAATACATTTCTAAAAGAAGGGCTGTGATGAACCTGAATCCATACAAGAAGATGGAATAATGGAGCCAGTGAACTGAGTTAGAAAAAGGACCAAAATCAAAGCAGAAATACTTAAATCATAAAATGAGCAGTTAATTCACAGAAGAATGTAGTTCAACCTCTGGATGTTTGAACAATGTTTTCCTTAGATGAAGTTGAGCAAACACAAATAGGAGGAATGAAGTTTACTGAGAAGAAGAAATAATGAAATGATTGATTACTAAACCACCACAATTACTAAAAACACCAGGTGCATGTAGTTTGTCTTCATTCATTTATTCTGCTGAGTTGATATTTTCTAAGACCTTCCTGAACTTTCCTGATTTTTAGGCTTTAAAACACAAACAACACATGGCAGATTTGACATCCATAGACTTACAACTTAGGGCTGCACGATTTTGGCCAAAATAAAATCCCAATTTTTTTTTCGTCCTCTAAAAATTTGATTTTTGATTTAGATTCAGACTGGTGCTGGCATTTTAGCCAGCATGTTGTTTTTGTGTGCAGCCTGCAATGCAATGCAGTGCTTCCACTCTGGCCCGCCAAAGGGTCCAATATGGCCCGTGGCATGAATTTGTGAAATGCAAAAGTTACACTGAATGTATTAAGAATCATTTTATCTCAGTTTCCACATTTAACCCTAGTCAATCTGAAGTGGGTCAGTCAGTAAAATACTATCATGAAATCTATAAATACTAACAACCCCAAATTCTTCTCTTTTAGTGTAAAAAAGAGCAAAATTACATGAAAATGTTTACATTTACAAAATTTCTTTTCACAAAAAATATGGATACCTGAAATGTATTAAGAGAAGTATAATTTTAATGTGCATTTGTAGATCCACTGGGATCTGTAAGTTGTAATTCACATATGTAAGTGATAAGCTGAGGCAGAATATTGTTAAAATTGCACTTATTTTTCTTAATAAGTGTCACGGTTCACATTGCTCACATTTTTTTTTGAAGAATTGTTTGCAGATGTAAACATTTTCATCATGTAATTTTACTTTTAAGATAAGTGTGGAATTTACATTATTTTATATATTATGTTTTTCTTTTACTGGTCTGGCCCACTTCAGATCATACTGGGAGGATGTGGTCCCTGAACTAAAAAGAGTTTGACAGCCCTGGTTTAGACGGAAGATGGCACATGTATGAAGCATCCAGCAAAGCATCCATTATCAGAATAGTTGCTGTCAATCAAACACTGGGCTGTTGTTAAATGATGCTGAGGGACGATTAGAGTCCTCACTCCATCCTGTCATCTCTCTCTATTTCTGTCCTTCCTGTTTCCACAGTCATTACTGTCTGTCCTGCCTTCTCTCTGTCCCTCTATAAATACAGGCCCTAACACTGTGACTAAACACTCATTTGTGTCTCTCCTCCTGTCTCGTATCCGTTGGTGCTCGCTCGCCCTTCATCCTGGCCATTCGTGACATCATCTGTTTGTTTCGGTGTGTCCTCGCTGCTGCAGTCCTGCGTCTGTACAGTCCAACTCTGCTGCAGTGAGCATTTCAGCCACAGGCCTGAAAACTGACCAGTCATTTAAAGACACAACAGTCAGTGTTTTTCAGTAACAGGGATCAGTCCAGCTGGTTTTCTAGACTTTTGTTTATTGCCGGTGAATGCTCTGGAAAAACAGACAAGAGAAATTAATTTAACCAGTCAATATGCTGTTTCATAAGGAAGGACCATTTAGCCCAATGCAACTAAAGCCATGTCACTGATGTAGAAAGTACTGTTGGTCTTGGTCTGTACATAGGAATTCAATGTTTTGAATTAATAATACAAACTGTATCTGCCTTACAGGTTAACCCCCCCACACACACACCCACACCACCATAGTCTCATAACAGCCTGAAAATATTGTAGCAAGCAGAAACTCATTCTTAACAGCATGACAATTTGACAACACAGCCTTGATGATGAAACCGAGCATCTGATGATCAGCCCTGAGCTTCAGCTTTGCAACCTCCTGCGGGGTCACGTCAAAGCTTCAGCTGTCTGTAAAAGGGGGATCACATCAGCATCAGCTTCTTAAGCATTACCTTGGAAAATAAATCCTGATGGCCACGTTCAACATACACCTCTACTAACTGAGGATCTAGATGTTACCAATTTACAAACTCTTCCACTATCAGATTAATACCAAATATCTTATAATATTGTCTCCAACTTGGACAACTTATGTTAGCTAGCACCACGCCAGTCAAACCAGTAGAAATTATACACAACCAAGGCTCTTTAAAAAACAAAAATTAAAGGTCTCTTCTTTATTGAGATATCGATCCAAGTTAATTTTGTCAAGGTTTATTTGCTAACATGCCATATGGTCCTACTCGTGACTTTGGTCAAGTCATTTTTATACACAACTCACAAAAAGTATGGCATACTCGACTTTTGGGTAAAATTTGGGAAAATGTAAAGAGTGAAAAGTGATATTATATCATGAAAGTAACGCATAAACTAAAGGACATTTAAGTAGAAGCATGCAATGATAATTTCTTCATCTCAGTTTATTGAATCAGAAACTGATAACAGTTAATTTTATACCACAACAAAAATGTCAATGGCGCAGTAACTTGCCGTGTGTCCTTGAGCATTAATTACAGCTTGAAAGTAACGTCATGTTCACAAGTCGATTTATTGTCTGCTGAGACACTTTATGATTTTTATCTTAGAGAACCGTGTGTTATGTAAAAAGTACTGAAGTATTCATGAAGTTTGCCTGTAAAGGTTATGGTGTACTTAAGGTGAATTCTGAAATTTCATCTGAAAGTTGAACATCTCTGATTTTTGTGAGTTCCACCCAAAGTTTGAAAAAGGGAAAAGCAAGTTCTAATGTGGTCAGTTTGTTTTGTTTGGTACAATATCCACAGAACCAAGTTTCATGAAACAAACCAAAGACAAACTCATTAAATGTTTAGGCCTCAGTGGAGTCACTTATTTACCAATGTGCGACAGTCCTGTTATCCAGTTGACGCCACTGTTTTTAAAATCAAGGATCCACCCAGTTTTATGAATCTCCTCTAAATGTCAGAGGTTTGTCCTCCACCCATGCCCTACCTTCACACCAAATTACATGACCACTGGTGCAGTAGTTTTTTGTAATCCCACTGAGAGACAAACCAACCAATAAAGGGTAAAAGCTTGATCGGCATTAGAAATGAAAGAAAAGAAACAAAAGAAGAAATGGAATTACCTTAAAGTGACTAAAGGCTTTGTCCTTAGACCTGTGTACAGTTACTCATAAATGCCTAGTAGATTTCTGAACTGATCTGCTCATGTAAATCAGCTGCTGCTCGAACAGAAGCCGCATTATGAAACCCTCTCTCGCTCTCTCTCTGTGCTGTTGGTGTTGAATGTCTCTCAACCTCCTTGCTCATCTCTGTCCTGCCATGACACACTTTCTAAAAACTATGCGTGTCTGTTGTCATGACTCTGATGTGTGTCTGTGGGTTCAGTGTTGTTCGTCACTTCTGCGTGTGTGCACGTTGTGTTACTGTCACTCAGGCAACACACACGCATACACACACACACTGGCAGGGTCCCAGTGGCGTCGTATTTTTAGCGTAGCAACACAAGCTGCAGCAGCCGGAGTGGTTGGTTGGTTGGTTGGATGGTTGGCTGGTGAGCTGCAGTGGGTGGGAGTGCATACATGCACGCAGTGTCACCGTGGATCTGCATCGTTCAGAAAAACACCACATTCAGAGTGCAGAGTTTGAATTTGTTGGAAGGATAGCGGGAAGTGTGGAGGCTGGAGCAGTAGACTTCGATTATCTTAATTCTGGATTCATGTGCACATTACTTTTTGGATGAACAGTGTCCTCTATAAAAGGTAAAACCTGTGTAAAGGCTCATGAGTAATCAACAGTCCTAAATGTAAGCAGGTTTCACTAAGTCCCAGGAATTAAATGTGTTGCTTCTCAACATATTTGAGGAACAAATGTTAGTGATTTTCCATAGTAATGAATAATTTTAGCAGTCAGGTATTTCTGTGGACATATCAGCTTGGTTATGATCCAGTATGGTAAATATAGGACATATGAGTTGGACAGTTGATTGCTTTTATCCCTTTCTACCAACACAATCCTACTGCTGTCTCTGGTCTGATTGCGTTGATCTGATCACACCATTACATCAGCATACATGGGTAGGTGAATCAGTGGTGCTGTTAGAATGGAGATGCTAAACGTAGCTACTGTAAGCTAACATGACATGTAAACAGAGACGCTACCATCAGTGTACAAACGTCAGACATTAATGTTACAGGTGTAGCCTTGGTGGGAGATCACAGATGTCATGAAGCACTTGTTTAGTAGATTCATATGTTCAGCTAATTCTAACCACAGTCACAGAATGGAGCTCAGGTCAAACAGATGGAAAACTGCAGTGAACTGATATCGTCTTAATCTGCATCACAAATCATATCCATCAGGACAGGAAACAGGACAGTGATACAGACATGACTGTGGACATGTTTGGACTGAGATCCACCCTGTCCTGCCTGTCTGTCCATCAGTCTGTCAGAGTTCATCAGTCTTACTGCTGAGGTGTTGTTGAGTCACTGTGCTTTTTCTGCAGAATCCAAAGACTGATTGTGCTGAAGCTGCTGCTGACTCTGCTCTGTTTACCTTTTCAATTTATTCAGCCCCCCCGTGATGGTGAACTCTGCATTTTAACACAACTGTCACTAAAAGCAACTTTTAAACTGCTGTGGGGAAAGAAAATTAACCAAAATCTCATTTAGCTTAACTGTTTTTGTGCTTTTTAACTCACATTTGTTGGTAAAAAATCAATAGTGGTTAAATTATTTGCTGTTTTTTGAACATTGATACATGTTTGGTATTTAAAAAAACAAATCCAAGTAGTGCACCATGTAAGCATTTATGTTAATGAACAGTTAGTTGAATCTCACAAAACCTTAAAACATGTGTGGGTTTGGTAATATCCTGTTGTGAACAGCAGGGGGCAGACTTCACTCAGTTTTGACATGAATCTGAAGGTAGCCCATAAGCGGTCCAGCAGCAGCCAATCAGAGAACAGAATTTGGTCACATGATGATGTAAACGGCAGACTGCAGCTCCTCTGTGATGCAGTAGATCTGTTTACACTTTAGACAGTCAGCATTTTAATTTTTACCGTGTTTTTTTTAAAAAATCTTTCTTCTAAATCGCTCAGTTTTCTGATATTTTATGTATCAACTATATAGGAAATAAATACTGTAAAAAAAAAAAAGATTTGCACAGCAACATTGTGGTTTCATAGGTTTAAACATATGTGGTCTTTTTCTTTCTGTATTTGAACAACATATTTTTAATGGATAGAGTAATAGCACTCCCTCCTCAGTTACAGGTATTTAACATTTCTGTTGCTTCTCTTAGGGCCAATATGTGAGTTATTGGAGTCACATGAGTCCAGGTGTGAATGGGTGTTTAACGTCCAGGTGAGGAATGTCAGGACTGTAGTGTAGGAGGTGGATGGGTGGGTCAGGAAAACACCAACAGAAGGAGTTCAACTCAAAACCTGAGGAATCCTGCGAGGCCACAGGTCAAATGTCCTGCGTCCTTTAGTTTAAGTTCTTCCAGGATGCTTGTGCAGGTCTTGAAAGTCTTAAAAAGTATAGAATTTAAATACTCTGTTTTCCAGACCTTGAAAAGTCTGGAAATTTGGGTGAAAGTCTTAATAAAGTACGGAAAAAAGTTTCTATCATAGTTGAATTTTAGAACATGTTTAAAGGCACATAATCTTGTAAAATAAGTAATACATGAGGAAACATATAAAAAACTTGATATGATTTAACTAACTGGTCGGTACTGTAATGATTCTACTGAAACTTGTTTGTTTGATGACCTTGAAATTGATTGCAAATTTTAACTTTTCAGACTATGTGCAATAGAAAATATGAATTTATGTACATTTATGAATAGTTTCCCAGTGTATATTATGTTGTGACTATTAAGAGCTGGTCATTTAATTTTCATTAATTTCATTTTGTATGGTGCTTTGTTTTGTATTTCATTGTTCTTGTTTTGTTGCGTCTGTCATTGGACATTTATCCATCATCATAATGGCTGCACATGACTCTGATCTGAAGCAGCAGCTATCAGTTATTTTGTAATTGAGCCAAATATTTGTAATGTTTGTGTGAAAGCTTAAAAGTTTAGGAGTGAGTGATGGTTCCAATGTAGAAAAGTGAACATATAGACATTTTCTGCCTTTTTGTGCTCGTCTCTTCTGAGCTACGCTGTTTGTATTGATCCTGGCCTCGTGGGTCACAATAAGCGTCAGTGTGAAACACAACAGTGGAGCTAATGTTTAGGAGCAGTAAAATTATCAGGGTTTGTACAGGTTTTTGAAATCCTTGAAAATGTTTGAATTTCAAAGTTGTGTTTTCAAGGCCTGGAAAGTGCTTGAATTTGAGTTTAAATGCTTGTAAGTGCTTGCAGTTATAACTCTGTGATATGATTTATTTGTTTATTTATTTTTAGTATTAACTCCGCCAGGTTAGATGACAAACCAAAGCTACTTACAGAGGCAATCCATTTTGAAAAATAGAACTTTGTGTCTAAAAAGAAAAAAAGAAAAGAAAATTACCAGGTGCTCTCAGGTCGGCTCAGTGTGAGTGTGTCTGAAGAACGCCAGGTGGCTTCACTTTAATTTCTATACTTTTTGGTATTAGCTTAGATGTTTATAGCATAATACAATGTACATCATTGTGATAAATAGTAAAAAAAAAAAATCCTGAGTACATGTATTTCTGTAGATATGTATTATACTCCAGCAATAAGGTGCTGTGCTGGAAACATTTAGAAATGACCCTTAAAAGCGCTTGAAAAGTGCTTGAATTTGACCTTGAAAAATGTGTACAAACCCTGAATTCAGAAATGAAGAATGAATTCTGGAAAATTCTAATTGAATAATGTTTTTAATTGATTTGAGTCAATTACTGGATTAATAGTTTCAGCTGTACATGTATCCATGTGACTCTAAGTGTCTGATAAGTGTCTGTTGTCCACTGATCCCAGTTCTGTCCTGTATCTGCTGTGGTTTGTGCAGGATTTGGACGAGTCCGTCATTGTTCCCGTCAGCAGCGGTCTGAGTGAATCCACTGGCATTGGAGAGTCCTGTCCCTGATCAGCAGGTGAACGGAGTGGGAGGCGGCATCAGCAGCAGTAGCGGCGGCGGAGGGGGCGGAGTCGCATCGAGGTCAAGATGACGTCGGTCGCGGCAGAATACGAACACATGGAGATCCAGCAGCAGTACAACGACGGCGTCAACAACCGCTGGGATGCAGACGACTGGGACAATGAGAACAGCTCGGCTCGCCTGTTCGAACGGTCACGCATTAAAGCCCTCGCAGGTAAGAAAACAGACGCCGACTGAGGTGAGATGTCAGACCGCTTCCTGAACCGCTACCTGAAGGTTCAACGTCTGGTTCTGTTCTGTTTGGTTTGACTGGTGATAATGTAGCACAAGTCTGTCGGTGACATTCACCTGCAGCTGTTGCCATAGCAATAACTCAATAAACCACATCTGATGGAGTGATTTATCTGTTTAACTCCTCTTTGGCTCATTGACTGTTAATATTATTATTTTTTTATTTAATTATTTATTTATACCCCTGCTAGCAGGGGATTCTAAAATATATTGATATACCAGAAAGTCAGTCCATCCTTCCCTCTGTTCAGCCATCCAAGATTTTTGTCCAACCGATTTCTCTAACACTAATCACCTGATTTGATACATATGTTCTTTACAGCTATGAAAGGTACAATTCACAGTTTGATGGCCAAACTAAAATTTGGGGAATTTTTTTTTACAAATTTTTGAAAATTTTTGGAATAGATTTGGGTACCCCTGGGTAGACAAGGTTCTTTTGAGCAGGAGGAGCAAAGTGACCAGGCGGGGGTATTAGTAAGCTCTGATTGCTTTTTCACTGTTTATCTGAAAAAGCACATTATGCAGTTTAAATTAATAAGAAAAAAAACTTACAGTTCAAATCTTTGTACCAGGAAATGACGACACATGGCTTTAAACAAACTGTGCACCATTTTTTTGGCCGTGTTTTTCAAAAATTAATTGTGCACATCACGGATGCACGGCTACGTTGTGAAATGTGTATGAAAAATGTGTGGGAGAGTCTCTAATCAGAGGAGTTCAGTCCATGCCTTCTTCAGTCAGATTGTGTCAAACCTTGTTCACCTCTGATGGGTCGAAGCCTTTTTGTCACTCTTTTCTGAACCACTGATGCTACTTTGTAAAATTGCCCTGATTGGTTCATTTGTTTGTTGAATCTGAAGTAACACAGCGACACAGGCTGCAGATATATACTCAGTCACTGAAAAGCGGTGGTATAATAACAAGATAAAGAGCAGGAAGTACTTTAAATAAAGCACACACTTCTTGCTGTTAATGTTATTGATGTTTGAAGTGGTCCTTCCTTGTGTAGTAAAATCACTCTTAATACTCCCAGGAACCCTTTCAGATCCTCATGTGGTTCTGCATCAGCACCCTGCGGTTCTGTCAGATACAGATGGAGCTGAACGGTTCTGGTCTCACATCCACCTTGATGTGTCAGACACCGATCACCTCACTCTGCCTTTTTCTGACTCTGGACCAGTTTTCAGACTCATGCAGAGACTGGAGCTAGAATGGAGGTAAAGTTGCTCCAAATATACTTAGTGGAAGCTTACAGTGACCTCTACTGGTGAAGTGTTAGGCTGCTGTCAAATTAGACAGGTTAGTTGGTCGACAGGAAGATTTGAAATACACACACACCTCAGTGACAGGGTTAAAGAAACTACTTTCCATTTGTTGAACAGACCTTCTGTTGTGAAGCATCTATCAGCCTTGGGTTAAAGTGTCTTTGATTTGAAGATTCTTTGATGCAAACATACACACTGCAGATCATGTTCAGTTTACAGATAAAGACTGTGTGTTGTGTTATTGAGGACAGAGTTATGGGATATGGGTATAATAAGGCATAGGTTGGGTGTGCTTGTGTAACTTGGGCAGTGGGTGATTATGTGGGTTGGAAACCACTCACAGATTTTTATTGAGAAACATTATATTTGGATTGAGCTGATGGAGATGAGGCAGCACCGTTGAATTATATGATTAGGCAGTGATTCGATGTTTTTTTTTTTTTGCACCAATGCAAGCGTTGAAACAGTAATTGTATGTTCAGGGTTTGAGGCACGTATCGAAGCTTGTGTCACACTACCATCATAAGCTCAGTGCTCCTATTGGGCTAAGTATTAATGCTAATGCTAATGCTAGGTGGTGTGTAGATAAGATAAGACTTTATCTCACCATTAGGAAATTTCTCAATTGGCAGCAGCAAGAAACAAAAAATAAAGTGCAGTTACCCATATTAGGATGGGTAAAATAGAGAGAGAATTTACCAGTGGGGATATTAAAATGAGTTAACTTTAAACCTTACATATTCAATGAAAGAAGAACTGTTTAGTTTCTGTCAAGTATACATTAGCTTCTTGAATTTCCAAGCAGACTTTGCCTTGTATTTATTGCTTATATGATATCCTGATGGATGAAAGTAGTGTTTGTGTTTAATTGTCCTTTAACAGATCCTGTTGGTGTTCACTCTCTCCTGGAGCCGATTAGTGCAGATTATTCCTCAGTCTGTAGAAGTGTGTGTAACTCGCTGTGTGTAACTGTACTCTCTGTCGTCCTGCTGTGTTTTAACCTGATGGCTGACTGCTTCACTAGTATCTCACTTCACTAAATAATTCACACCGGTGTTAAATATGCACGAGGACACTGATGGACTGTGTGTGTGTGAACGTTGTTAAAGGTAAGAGGGCGGGGCTTGTGTTTCCTGCCGCCATCTCTTGGGTTTTTCACTTCATTCACTTGCACAGACTCACAGTGAAGTCTGAAAACTGATGCTGAGACCTGAACGTCCACGGCTCTTACACACGTGTGTCTGTGTGTGTTGCGCCTCCATATGATATCTCAGGAAACACAAAACCAGTGGTCACCATGGAAACACAGGCAGATCTGTTTACAGTGAAGCAGAGACAGGAGTGTGTGTTGGTGTGGGAAGACGACGTGGATGACATGGACGGTGTGTCGTCCACATCACACTCAAACAGGCTGTTTATAGGTCTATACTGTCCTGTACAAGTCATCAGTATCAGTCAATTATATTCTTATTTCCCTGATTCATTAGTGAATTTACTAAATCACAATTTAAATTTTATTTTTATAGTATTGCACCGTATATCTTGAATTGTTAATCATTTTTAATATTTTATTGGGTTTTTTTTTATTCCTTTATTAATTAGTTCTTATTTTAATTCATTATTAAATTGTTAAGTGTGCTTTTTGATAGTATTGTTGTTGGTATTTTTATTCTGATTTATTATGTTTATTTTATCTGATTTTATTTGATTAGAATTATTTTAATTTATTTTGTAGTTAATTTATATTAATGATTAAGTTTTTATTTCTTTTAGGTGTAATATTGATTTTATTTATTCTGTTTTTTGTTTTTTTTGGGTTAGTCTTCTGTTGTGCATTGCTGCTGTTTTTCGTTGCCCAATTCTTCTATGGACCTGTCCTACATTTGTTTTCTTTAAATAAGGAATGAACACTTTTTTAAAACATGGACTCAAGCCTTAAAGTGTGAACGACTTGTTCAGATGCTGAATAATTAGAAGCAGATCCATCCATGTTCCCCACGGAGACGCACTTCCCTTTCAGACAACCAGATGGTGGAATGCTGGGAATGTTGGTGTGTGGATGTAACTAACAAACATCAGAAAGTGAAACTAAAGCTTTCTCCCTTACTTTTCTTCATTTTTCTTTATTTTTTTTTTTACATCTTTTTGTCTTCATCTGTGCTGTTCATTTTCTTCTTCATTACATTCATCCTTCTCTTTCAGTCATGTTCTTTGCTCTTTTTTCTTTTCTTCACTTTCTGTCCTGTTATTACGCATCAGATAATATGCATTCAACTTTATTCTTTATCTTTGGGAGAAGCTGGAGTTTATCAGCAGCAAGGTAATACAAATACAAGGAGGCAAATAGGAAAATAATATGTTAAATATAGGACACTGGGATAAGAGAACTGCTGACCTGTTGCACATGATGTGATTCATAGTTTAAGTGTCAAGTTAACAAGTAATGAAAGTTATATTAGAGCTGTGATGTTGAATATTTTTCACACAAATCCTGAATAATAACCATGAAATGTGTTGCAATGGGAGAGGGGGAGTATGACTTTGTTATTTGGATCAAATGAATATCTGTAAGTATCATCAGTTTATTTAGTTCAAGCTTTAGTCTCCAACTACACACAGTCCTGAGCTGGTGGGACATTCAGGGGCCAAACTTGTGTCGCTCTGGTGGTAAATTTCACAGTGTCACGCCGCCTCACTCTCCTGACCACAAAGACATTCCAATGAGGTCAGAGCTGTTTTGCTTTAGGACGATTGTGTGACTTAATCCAACAAACATCACATTTTCTTAGTCTTTTTATCCATTTTGATAAAGCTGCCTCTTAACTGGATACGTTCAGTTAAAATAAATGTGTTTGCATATTTACTTGAATTTGTTCTTTTTGTCCAGTAAAGAATGTCAGTATTCAGGGAGTGTTTAGTGCTAGCGTTGGTTCTGTGCTGGATGAATGGATGAATGGGTGCGTTGGGTTTTTTGGTGGGGGTCGCCCTGCGGGGCCAAGCCACGAGGAAACCAGATGATGGCAGGAGGAGTTAGCGTGACGCTCAGCTAGAGACACAGCACTGTCATCACATCATACACAACACATGGACCTCGGTTTCCCATCAGCCTCTTGGGTCTATCTGGTGTGTGTTTGCATTAACCTCTGACCTCTGTAATGTGGTGATGAGGGACCTGAAGCTGTTTCTAGTTTAGTAACTCAGATGTTGAAACTTGGTTCAGTGTTATTTAAGAGGCTTTTTGGTTATTCATATTTCACATTCTCCCTAAGAAATGTAAAAGTAAGTGCTGCGTGTAGAGTTGCAGCTACAATTATTTTTGTAATTGATTAATCTAGTGATTATTTTCATTGAGTCAATTAAATGATTATTTTAGTAGGTGAAACAAAATGTAAAAATGTGAAACAGACATGTCTGAAAATGACAACTTGTCCTTTATTCCAGAACCAGCTGAAACAACAACCACAAAAAGTATAAAAGTAAAAAGCTATATAAGAAATATCTATATAGTAATAACAACAACAACTAGAAAAGCAGAGTGCAGACCTCCACCAAGGCAGATCACATCATTTGTTCCTTGTGCCAGTATCAACATTTCCTGAAAATTTGAGCAAAATCCTTCCATAACTTTTTGAGTTATCTTGCTAACACAAACAAAACCTCCGTGAAAACATAACCTCTTTGGCGGAAGTAATAGTATAAAAGTGTATATAAACATATCTATAGATGTAAACAACAAACAAGTCTAATAACGTCTACAAAACAATATGTGCACTGCAGTCTTCAACACATTTGGATCCAAGTGACTAACAACTGAACATGGAAGTAACATACAACTGAAGAAAAATACAGACAAATATTTGTAATGTTTGTGTTAAAGCATCAAAGTTTAAAGGAGGAAGTGATGGATCCAGTGTAGAAAAGTGAACATTTAGACATTTTCTGCCTTTTTGTCCTCGTCTCTTCTGAGCTACACTCCATGTTGTTTTGTGTTGATCCTGGCGTCATGTGCATCACAAAAAGCATCTGTGTGAAACACAACAGTGGAACAATTCAGTTCACGAAAATTGTAATCAAATCGTTTTTGTAATTGATTCAAGATGATTCATTGATTAATTGTTTCAGCTCTACAGTGCATGAAACTTGAAAATGTAAAAAGGTTAAGGTTAGGACCTTCACTAACCTCACAAGCATGTGTTGGATTTTCTATTTCATGTAACAAAACAAAATGTAACAAAAATAGATTTATTCTGTTTAGAAAATGCTGTTATTGTTAAAATTAATAATTGGTAAAAATCTAAATTTTAACCAGCTTTACCAATTATTTGTTGATTTAATGACATAAAATAACACAATTAAACTTTTGTTGGTAGGTCAAAGATTATTTTATAGCAAAAGTGAGTGCAGTGAGAGTAGAACTGATGAAAGGATGTGGTGACCTTTGACCTTCTTTCTTTCCCTACATGCTTGTAACCCTTTGGAATTAATAGATTCAGCATATTTTTGTTTTTACCAGCATATTTTGTGTTTGTGTTTTGTACTATATATTTTAACTGTTCTATATTTTTTATATTGTTTTGTTTATGCACAAATTCTCTTGGACCAAACTGGGTCATGAGGAAATTTCAGACAAATGAGAGCATCATTTCAAAGGTCACTAAAATGGCTATGAACCATTCTTGACACATAAATAATCTGCTTCTTTTTCTTCACTGATTTGATAGGTCATGTGAATATTTGTTCCATGTATTGTGTTATTGGAATATCTGGGTCCAAACCTGCAGATCTGTGTGTGTGTGTATGTGTGTGTTGGGGGGTCCTGTTGATGGACAGCAGGATCAAACAGGAAGTGCTGGCAGGGCTCAGACAGGAAGAACATCTCCACAACAGACTCTAATATTAGAGCTGAGATATTCTCAGGATGTTTGGACGTCTGTGTGAACGATGAGCTTGGAGGAAAACACACACACACACACACACACACCACCCTGTTTCCTTCAGATACTTTCTTTACACACACACTCCTTTTATGAAATGTATTAGCGTGAGGAAACAGAATGACCAAACTGTCAGATTCAATTAGATAAAGCACAGTCAGATTTCACATTATACACTGTGTGTGTGTGTGTGTGTGTGTGTGTCTTGTAATTTGAGTTGCTGTTTTTGTCGAGAAAAATGTAGATTTTGTGCTACTTCTGCAGATTTAGACAGCCATAGTTATGTCTCATATCCAACCCACTGTAATCTAAATTCTATGTATATATAAAACATATTGAACACATAAAAGCAAACATGTTACATAAGCACAAAAATGCACTATGAAAACACTGTATAAGAAAACTAATTCTGAATATAAAGACACAGTTTTTGGTGAGTTTTACTGATTGGTGAAATGATGCAAGTTGGTTAGCAGACACTGATTAAGACCAAAACATCCACTAATGACCAAAACCATCTACTGATATAAACTGTTTAATACCTGTTGATCCACTAATTCTATCAGTCCATGTCAATAACTGGTGTAAAATGCAATTTGTCATCTTTTTGTGGTCATCAGATATGACCCATTTGGATGCTGAGAGGCTCAGTAGTGAGTATGGAAACACTGTCATCTTCTCCAACGTTGATTCATCAGTAAAACACAGTATTGGATTTCTTTTGGCGTACATACTTACATAGTGATGGTAGACTCAAATTTCCTGTTATTGTCTGCCATTCATCTTTGACTATGTAACTTCCGTTTTCTACAATTTTAATTATTTTTACTCTTACAGATGTAGAAGAACTAAATAAATCAGATTAATGTGTATGCATACAGGAAGACATCAGGCTACTGGAGAGAAATCCAGGTGTGTTAATCTGATTTCTCATGATCAGATTACTACTATTATTTGATAAAATAGATCAGATCATACTGTTTACATGATCACTTCAATAATCTAATAACTCCAGAAATCCAATAATGATCAGAATATTAGTGTGAATGTAAACAGGCTCACTGTGGTTGGATGGTCATTCAGGTTGAATTCCTAATTTCAAGCCGGTTTGATGCATTAAATGGCAGAAGAATCAGTTCTCAGTCAGGAAAATTAACTTAAACTCATAGAGCTGAGAAAATGCCCAACCCCCGGGATGATTCAACTGTTTGAGTATTGAATGTATGTGTGAATAGTCAATGCAGTCGTCTGTTGGTTAAAGCTGCTATTGTATATGGAAACTATATCTATGTCTATATCTATCTATAT
>JAPQRP010000009.1:33516886-33536567 GCA_037367295.1 Apogon hyalosoma | reverse complement strand
TAGTAGTAGTAGTAGTAGTAGTAGTATTATATAGTATTACTACTAGTAGTACTACTAGTGCTAGTAATCCTACTGTAGCACTAAGGGGTATTGTGACTGACACTTTTGGTACATGTTGCATTGAAAAAGCACTTTTCTGTAAAGATAACACATTTTTACCTTCAAGATCCACTTAAGTATCAATTCAACCTTACCCATCCAAATCCATAAAAGGAAACAAAATGTAGAAAGTAAACCACAACATTACAGTAATCAGATTATATTGTGAAGACCATATTTGTTGGCAGGCTTGTCAGACTTAACGAAATGATAAAAGGAAAATTAAGGGTAATTGAATAAAACTGTTACACATAAGATTAGATATGACTTTACTGATCCCACCGTGGGGAAATTGCAGTGTTTACAGGTTTACAGCAGCAAAAGAAAAAAAAGTGCACAAACTTTCAACAGTGAAACATAAATTATAAAAGAGAACCTGCTATTTATATTGCTTGTTCTGTACATACATATTTTTGCATATTTACAATACAGTTGCACATCTATTAATATATGCAGTTCCGTATGAATAGACAATGCTTTCCTTTGACATACTTCATTGTATTACATAATTATTGGTTATAGGATTCATTATTTTTATTTTTTTCCCAATAGTGAGGGATTTTGTCTGAAAGTGTAATTTAATGCAGAGCGTGAAGAGCCACACTCCCATCATGCACCTCCCACCTTCCCTCTATCTCTTTGACCCTCCACCAACTCCACCCCTTATGCTAATGACCATGACATCACTGGGGCTGTGATTGGCTACTGGGAAGAGTAGCTGCTCACAGTGGTGGCCCCTCCCCCCTCGGCTCTCCCTCTCCGTCTGAAAGGTGTTTTCAGTGTCTGAGAGCCTCAACTACCGCCGCTGCTGCTGCTGCTCACTGGAGGACAAACCCACGCTTTCATTCTCCATCTCCTCCATCTCTTTCCTGTACTTCCTGCTCATCCTCTGCGGCGTTTTTCCTTCCACTGCCTCATTGTGCGGCCGGTCTTGTCACATTGCGGAGGATGGGTGGACTCCTGAAGCTGGAGGGAAGGTGTGATATGTGAAGACAATGACAGATGGATGGAGGGAGTGAAAATAGAAGCATGATGCTGCTGCCATCGTGGTGCGTCTGCTGAGCCAGCGATTCCTGTTTCCACAAACCGACAGAGGGATTCTACTGTCACCTCTGGGGTTTCTCATCCCTTCTGTTGGTCTGAAGCGTTGAACAGAATCGTGACTCTGCAGCTGAATCTGAAACATTTTGCATCTTAAACTCAGGTTTAATAAGGTTTGGATTATTGTATCATCTCGGGGACTTGTTCAAGCAAAAACTTCTACTGGACTTAAGTCAAGCTTTACATTGGTGCAAAACTTTATCCTTGTGCAGCTCAGGTTTAACCTCAAGTTTAATCTGCAGGACACAACTCTGGGAAACTGGAAACTGTTGGATTGCTTTCCTTGGTTTCTTTGTGGAGTTCTTTCTTCTCGATGCCTCTGTGGACTGGTCTTTTCTAGTTTCTTCGCCATCCTCTCTGGAGTTTCGTCATGGAGCTTCAGAGTGCCACCGCTGGCCTTCCTGGCCCTCTGTCACCTGGACCCCTGTCCCCGTCGTCGGAGTATGCAGGCCCCCTGTCCCCTTCGTCCGGGGGTCCGGGGCCCTCCCACACCACCAGCCCTGGTCGGGGTGCGAGCCCCAGCCTCAGCCCCATCAGGGGGTCCAGCCCTAGCCCTGGATTCTCGGGCCAGGCCGCCTTCAACTATAACCAGCTGGAGGGGAGGTTCAAACAGCTTCAAGGTAACGGGAGGAGAATTAAAGCAAATGTCTGGAAACATTTTCACTTTTCTGAGTGACTTCAGTGTAACTTTACACCAGAGAGGTCTTCAATCTGCAGAATCAGCTTTAAGTGGACTGAAAAAGGAGCAAATATAGGATAGAATGAAATGAAAAGAATAGTTGGAAATTAAATTATGGCTTTATTTAGTTGGTAAACTACAAAGTTCTATTTTCACTTTATTTTCCTCAGGGTTAATGCATGTGCTTTTCTTGCTCTTTGGTTTATTTTAGGCTGAAAGTAAAAGCTGAAATATCCACATGTTGACTTTATGAATGTGAAATCAGTGTTTCATCAGATGACTCAGCAGTTCAAACTCACTGTATCACAACCCCACCCTGCTTCATATAGATAAGCTGACCGTGCAGGGGCTGCTGGGTGTTTAGTGCCTTGCTAAATGGTAGCTGTAAAGGGAAGCCCTGGCCCCTTTTTCGCACATCAACTTCAGGCAATCTCTACAAAACACTCCATTACTCATCTAATGTATTCAAAGACAGGAACTTACTGATGACAGTAGTATTCAGACATGTTTTAGGCCTGGGGTGGGGCAGGCAACAAGGCAGGACACAAGTCAAAGTCTGTTGGAGGAAAAAAAACTGAGGGCGTTTATGGCAGCTAATGTTTGATGATGGTTTGGTGGAGTCATCTTTGATGCCAGTGTGTGTAGTGTTACTATGAATACTGACTGTCATTAGACACATCAGTAGTGTAGAAAAGACCAGGAAATATCACAGAAAGAGACTGAAGACACAGTGTAGGCAGTGGACAATGGACCACCCAAACGTCCTCCATCTGTGAGTTTACATTCACCACCGTCCCACGTAAAGCTCTATCCATGTCTAGTTGACTGTAGGTGTGAAGGGTTTATCAGCTCCCACACCCAGATTCTATCAGATAATTGTGATCTGACCGGTGACCTTTCAGTCACACGCAATGCTGTTTGTCTTCTAGTCAATTAGTGGTGTGGTTTGTCAGTTAAGTGTTGGCTGACAGATAAATGCCCATGTACTGCTGTCATTCATAGTCTGAAATGATTCATGCTTTCCTGTTGATCGTTCACTAGTCTCTACCCGGTTGTGCCACCAAACACTACATTTTATTCTACATTAGTTACAGCACATATTTAGGATAACATTGAGTCCACTCTGATGCAAATGACAGCAGTGATTGATGGATTATTAAAACGAAGTACTTCAGATTATGCTTAATTTTACAAAATGGGTAAAGTTTGATTTGGTTTAGTCACAGAGAACTTGATTAGGTTGCTTGTGGTTAAAATGATTGACGGTCTAGTATCAGACACACAGTTAAGGTTAACAATGTTTACTTTGGATTTGAAAGTACAACATGAACAGTGGTGTCAAAGCTTTACTGACTGGTTTCCAGTGTTCTTTATTTGTGACACTATGACAGACTGTGGAATAATAACCAGATGTAACTAACCCACTACATCAAGCTAATGTCAATATATATGTTGTTTATTGTAACTGGTGTAAAAAAAAAGGTTTATTTGTTGAATTCCTTTGAATCTATCTTTTCTGTGAATGCTGTAAGAACACATTTCCCTCATCGTCTTTAAGTCTTCTTCAGTTTTTACTCTTATCAAAAGAAACCTCAGTCATAGATGTTCTTCATCGGCTGAATATTGAACTTAGCTTTTTTTGTGATAACTTCCCGGTATGCTAAGTTTAGCTGAAGGCTAATGGAGCAGACTTTCATTGATGCCCAAGAACCTTCTGCTTTTGCTGCATCACTGTCTGGAGGCTAAGTGAAGGTGATTGCAACAGGCAGTTTTAGAGGCTACAAGTTTAGAACTGTTCAATTCTGACTAATGTAGGGTCACTGTGAAATGAGCTGGTATTTAAAGCGGAACACAAGTTCCTGTCTCATGGTTTTAAACATCTAAATACTCTCTTTGAGCCATAGAACAGCCCGGAAGCTATTTTTTTGGAAACACTTGTGCTGTTTGAGGCAATAAAAAATTAAATTAGTTCTTTCTCAACTTCATAACTGGATCTGTTTGAGGTTTGAATTCCAGTCTACTTTCTGAATTTTCTTAAAACAAGTACAAAAGTTGTTTAGAGTGTTGTAGTTTGGTTCCACTGAATGTCATCTTGTTTAAATGATTTCCAAAAACAAGTGTCTGTAGCTTTAAACAAGACACACGGTCTGAGCTGGAGAATGAGATAAAACCTCACAAACTGGCCGGCAGAGTTTTAGGATTTGATACCAGGGAGATTTTTGCAGGGTCACTGAAGAACACAACTCAAAGACCTGAGACAAGTGGTGTCATTAGAGTTTTATCAGAATAAGTTTGACTTTGAGTTGATGGGTTTGTGTTTGACCAAGGGTTGATCATCTGATCCATTTCCTTCTCAGCATTATAGAGTTTTTTGTGTAGTTTGAGGTGTAGGTGGCGTCATAATGGACTATAGGACATAAAGGGAGAGAATAAAACATTATAGAAATCTGTTCATGTGTATCATTTAAACTTCACCCTTTCATTTGGTGTTATTAGGGTTAGGCTGTGGTCATAACAGAGGTATAAAGCCAAAATACATGTTATGCTTCATTTGAAAATAAGTATCTCCTGGTTATTATGTTCTATCATATGGATATAATACTGTAAATGACTTGTGTACATATGTGGCCAGAGGTGACCCACTCCCTAAAACAGGTCGACGGTGACTTGGCAGATGTATTAACAAGTCTTTCATTGGTTTGCTTAAATCTCCTATATTGTATCATTGTCCTAAAATGTGCCTCAGGTGGTTTGAATCCTAAACAGCTGTTAGTTCAATTCCCAATGGGTTGATGAAGAACTTCTTGTGATCTGCAAATGTGAACAGGAGGAGACTATAGGAGATGGAAATCAATAGAAATCAAGAAGACAAAGGGGCAAATAAGTCATCAAATAGCTTACTGAAGTGACCCATGGGGGATTTTTTTATGTAGAATATAAATCTGAGGCCTGTTCTAAGCTGACTGATGAGAGGATAAAAGGCTGGATATAAGGTGTTCTGTGTTTTGTTTTGTTTTTTTCCCTTGTCAAATATCAGGTATTTACTATGAGGCTCAAACTCCTATGAACCCTGAATCTGTGAGATGGTTATTTAATGTTACTTTCATAGTCAGAATCTCATTTGGTGTCTAGAATTCATCACTGTGGTGTTAAAGGACTACATTCTTCAAGAACCCCCTCATCAGAATTGGTGTGGACTAAACTCATTGATTGATGACAGAAACACTTAGTGAGGCATAAGAATGGAGGTGAAGCCATTATGTGAATAGATTGGGTAACCCTATGCCCTAATGGGTGTGTGAACTGAAATAGATATACAGAAGGATAAACAAATACTGCGCACATAGAAGAAATAGCTTCTAATGAGTAAATATAGATCGGACATTAATGGATGGCTCAATAGTGATGGACAGAGATAAAGTAGATTAATATATTTGATACAGTATAAAATAAGTGGACCTATGTAATAAGTAAATGAATCAATGGTATAGGTGAAGACAGTGATAAATGGATGCATTGATAGTTAATTGTTGGTTGGTCAAAGCATCAATAGCTATACAGTATAGATCAATTTTCAGATGGATGGATGGAGATAATATTTATGTGTATACAAAAGTAAATGGTGGTATCATTCAGTTAATAAATGGATGATCAGAGTAATAGGTAGGAACATAAACCATATACAATAGATGAGTTAATACCCAAATACAAGCCAAAGAAGACAGAAGCCTCTGGAGCTGAAATTACCTTTAACTAACATTTATATTTAACACTATGTGCAAACTCTGTTTTATGTACTGGTAAGACAAATACATACATTAGCTGAAATGACCGTCCCACATTCATCTTAGTGTAACACTTGGTATAAATGTCTCTTTGGATCAGTATTTTTTTCTTCATTTCTCCTTAAGCCAAATACCTCCACAGATAACTCCTGTGTCTCTCACTGTCGCTTTCTTCATCTGTCGTACAGATGCTGCATTTATCCTCTGTTATGTTTACATATAATTTCATACAAAGTTTATTTTGTGTACAGTTGGACACCTCAGGTCTTGCTTTGTGATGCTACATGATGATTTAACATCAGGCTAACAGCTAGCAGCTAATTACCTAAATACTGTTTATAGTAACTACCGCACTTAACTCACTACTGGAGGCTGTGACTTAATGAAAAATAAAACCCAATATGGTATAGGTGAAAAAAGTGTTGCAGTTTTGTATGTCCTCAGGCTTTGCTTTGTCTCCCTGGTGTCAAATCAGATCCATAGACCATACAGGTTATGAAACCCAATTACTCACCACGTCGATGTTGCTCGGATAAGATATGGGTCACTGTTTTAATTTAAGCAAGTATCCGTTTATTTTAACCTTGGTTTCATAGTTTCTCTGGTTAAATCCAGCCTCGTTTCTGCATGTTCCAGTGGTTAAAGTGACATCAGTGCACAGCATCAATAGATGGGTGTAATAATGATGGAAATGATGAACGGACAGATGGATTATATTATATTATACCAGCTTGTCTTTATGATTATTAACATGAATAATTGTAGACAGACTATTATTGTGAATAATAATAGAAAGTTAACTAGCACTTCAAGTCTTTCATTTTCAAAATTCCCACTTTGGATAATGAATTCCTTTGACTGAAAAACATCAGATAAATCATTCATTGATTGGCTGTTAAAATGCACCAACCCCACCCCCTGCTAGATCGAATCACATGGTTGCACAATGTTGACACACGGCCATGCTTTTACAACATCACCATCCTCCATGCTCTCCTCCTCTGTTGTCCTGAACCAACCAATCAGAGGGCATGTGGGTGGGTTGGGACTCCCTGAGCTGTGTGAGGATTAACGGGGGAGGGGAGGGGGGTGGGTGGTGGTGAAGGCATCATCACCACCCACCAATTCCTCCCTGTGCCTGTCTGAGAGGTGTTTATCCATCCCTCTGTCCTTCCTTCTCCTCTTCTCCTCTTTCACCTCCTCCTCCTCCTCATCAATGTTTCATAAGCCTCTGCAGGGCGTCTGTCACTGCCCCCATCATCCCCTCCCCACCCAATGGCTCCACCCAGCCCCACCTCCCATCTTCCCTCCTTCCATCCTCTTCCTGAAATAAAAGGAAGCTTCATACGTCTCGTCTCCATTAAAAACTCACCACAAAAGTGTCAGATAAAGGCATCCCTGCCCTTCATCCTTCACCCTCGTCTTCATCACAGTGATGCAGAGTCACATTGAAGTATGCAGGGTTTTTTTTTCCACCATCAAACTGCTGATACATGTGTAACAGACAGTGAAAAAGAGTATTTCTGACTTTGGTGTAGCTGTTCAGCAAACCTGAGCATTTGCTTCTTTGTTTGAGGTTTAAGTTTTTTCTCCATTTATGTGGAAAAAAAATAGATCCAATAAATACTGAAAAATATATATTTATTTGCATCCAGGAAATGTTCCAGTATTATTACATGGCTCTGACATTGTTATGAACAACAGAGCTTTGACAGGGATAAGTTCAGATCAAACACTCAAGAGGTCACTCATTCTAAATCTGCAAAATCATCTTTAATGCATCATTTATTGAAAAATAATGAATTAGTAGATACAGTATGTAGCTGTGTAATAATAATGTGCAAATAATCAATAGCAAAGTGATCTATCATAAAATATATCACAAAAGGGTGATGCAAGATTTGGACATGTCTTGAAATATGAAACTCCTAAAAGTTCCCAGAAAGCCTAAAAAATCTGAAATGCCTTTCTAGGTTTTAAAGTTTATAAATCTTTAAAAGTTCTTTGTTTTTTTTTCTCTCTTGTCCAGAAATAAAAGCACCCAAAATGTTGTGTTATTACAGGAGTCCTTGGTGAGTCCTGATTAAAACATTCTAAAATAGTCAACACATTCTGCAGTCAGAGCAGTATCACTTACAGGAGATGCAGAAAGACTCCATTGTTCAGGGTTTGAGCTGAAAGTGACATGAGTAAGTGTTTAAGGAAGAGCTGTGTGTTTTCAGACGGTGTGTGTGACTGAGAAACCCCTCGGTATGTGTGTGTGCGTGTTATCGCATCCACTCGCAGCCGTGTTTGCAGCATGAAAGGGCTCTTTGATGGGAACGCTCCACTGAGCGTGCTCACAACAGCAGAGAGGAGGCGGGGCCTATGTGAGCAAAAGGGGAGGAAAAACAAAATATAGCAGAAGCAAAAAATAAAGTTAAAAATAATCAAGGGTGTGTGCAGAGTTTCAGGTTGTCACCTGCATATGTGAGTTACAAAAACAGTTTACTGAAACCAGCGTTTGTTCCATGTGATTAAGATTACAGTAATAACCATCCTTATTTGCTCTGTATAATAATAAAGGTCATATAACAGTAATAATAATTATAATGGTTATTATCATATACACTGGGCTGACCACCAGAATATGAATTCTACCCTTTTACTTAATTTCATGAGGCATTGTAAATCTATGAAAGTTATTGACATGAGGATTTAACTTAAAGGTGGGATTTGTAAAAATAGCATTTGAAAAATGATCTCCTCCTGTTGACAGAGGGGGGGCAGTGTTGTGTCCACAGTCAGATGGTTTACCTGAATGCCTGAATGTGTTTTTGATCTGTTACATTAAGCTGGTTGTAGTGTGCTATGAGGTGATGCTCTAGCAGGATAAGCTCATATTTTCCTTGTCCTAGTATTATTATCAACTTGTTTAGTATATGTATTAACAGGGAGAGCAGATATAGCTCAATATGTTTTTAATGCATTTACAGCAGAGCCACAACAGCAGGATTCAGTAGGATTTCGTTTGTAGTTTACCATCAACCTGTTGAAAATGTGTAGTAATGGCTGCTACACTGAGTCACTGTTCGCTTTAATTTTACAAAGTGGTTTAAGGAGTTGATCAGGATGAAAACTATACATACTGTACATATATTAAGGTTATGGTTAGGTAGAAATCTGTGAATCTTGCACTCTCTTGATCATTTTTGTTTCATTTTTCATGGTTCAAAGTAGAAATACTATGAACATATTGCATGGGGCTAGTTGATTAACATGTTAACTGCTGTAGATGTGTCTGCCATGACAATTCATATTTTTGACATAATATCTGTTATTTCTTCATACTCTTACGATAATTTGAGACTTTTCTTGTATTAAGTAGAAATATTAGCCCCAAAGTCTCAAACATCCACTGTCGACCAAAAGCATCTACTGACCTAAAATGTTTAATACCTGTTGATCCATGTAAATAATTGACGTAAAATACAGTTCTTTGTCTTTTCATGGTCATCAGATATGACCCATTTGGATGTTCAGAGGCTCCGTAGTTACCGTGGAAACACCGTCATCTTCTACAACAGTGTTTCTCAACCTTTTTTGAACAAAGGCCCACTAACGGCATCATGAGCATCATTGTCACCCCTCCCACCCCATACCGGACTGGGAGGGGGCAATCCTATATGTGGAGGACGTGGTGGGTTATATAGCTTTGTAGATAAAGGCCCCCTCACTTCATCACTTCCCACCTGCTGCCCCCGAAAACAAATTTGCAACCAGGGTGGTGGGGGCTGATATACCTGCATTACACGACGGACCTCAGTCCATAAGTTGGGGGGTGGAGTATGTGCCTCTTTTATATGTTGGAGCTTACAAGGGGTCTTTACGCGGGGGTACCGTCCCTGTTGAGAAACACTGTAATAGTCCACTGTAACAGTGTATGTGTGGGGGGGTTCTTCTGCACCTCCTTTGTACTAATAGCAAGGAATCGGTGATTTTTCATGATTTTTTTCCCCCTCCATTCTTGTGCCCCCCCCTTAAAAAAAAAAAAAAAGCTTCACTGAGCTTTTATGAACATCTGCATGAGCAGTAAATTAAATGTAGGAAAATACCCAGTATTCACTGAAAAGGCAAAATACAGAGGATAATATTATAATAAATGGTGATAAATCACTTAAAGCAGTGATATTTTGCTTTTTCAAATAGAATTCTTCATTTTCCAACATTTCCCTGTGGTCTACATAAACTGTAAATGCTCTGCTTGGGTCTGAATTCTTCATTAATTCAACTCCACAGGTCCATCTTCAACAATATTTTTGACTAATGACGCCAGAAAGCTGGTTTTAAGCGTTGGCCCTTTAAATGCAAATTAGCCACTTCACACCCCACTCCCTCCAGGTTGTTGATCATGCTTTCTGTCCCATTCAGCCACTTGTGTTAGTTAATACAACCAACAACTGAACATTTTAGGTAATCAGCTCAACATTTGGATATATTTTCAGCTGACAAACAGTTATGTTGTACTTGGAGAAATGTTGGTCAGAAGTCTGGACCTTATATGTGACAATGTCGTGATGTAACTAGTTATACAACATAACAAATTAAGCAGGAATTAAAACAAGTTGTAGAAATCCACTCAGTTTTTGCCAGAATGAATATAAAGATAGCTTTGCAGCACCTGAAGGGTTCAAATTCAAACTGTATGAACTATTAGGGTCCAAATACACAAATAAATTAACTAAAGACTAATTAAAGTGGGTTTAGATAAATATGACCCCTTTAAGAAAGGCTGCCACAGAAGTAGCGCTGGGTCTATGGGTTAATATTTGTCTTTTTTTTTTTTTTTTTCCCAAAGTCAGTTAACTTGCATTTCCTGTATTTGGGAGAAAAGGGTTAAATGTTATGTTTTTGTCATCTGATAGGCTATTAGAATACCCTTAACAAAAGAACAGCAGCAGATGAAGATATTTCCAGATGATGTGAAACTGTGTCAGCTGATCAGATGAACTGAGTGACACCAGAGGACCCTTATTACTAAATGATGCACCTTAACTGTGTCACTGCGGCTGTTTCGTTTGCATTGCAGTGTTACACATACACAAACACACACTTGCTGAGGGTTTCATTTTCCATCCTTCCACCTGTGTGTCCAGGGTTTACACTGGGCTGATGTTAACACACTGACTTAAATGAGGGAAAGTTGATTTATATGGAGCCCAGTGTGTTTCCTGATGGCGGCCAGCCTCATGAATCAACTGCTTCTTCTGACAATGATGCTGAAAAGCCTGTTTATTGATGAGTTTTGGAAAAGCAGCATGAGGGGGAAGGAGGAAGGCATGGAGTATTTATTCAGCTGTCAGAGGGAACGGGGCAACAGGGCAACAAAAAATCTAAAGCTACTCAGAAATGTTGCACAATGAAATCACAAACACAACCCAAAGAAAACAGCTCCATGTGTGTGAGAGGTTATGAACACAGGCATCTGATCGTATCTGTACGGTCAGTGTTGTGTAATGACCTGTAAATGGCAACCGGGTTTGCTGCTCTGTCAGACTGAATATTTCCTGTAATGATGAATTAATGTGTGATCAAAGCTGTTTGTGGTGAAGGAGTCATCTGTCAAATTCCAACTTAAAAGTTCAACATTTATATTTGCCGACATGATGCCTGTGTTAGAGTTATGTTTTGTGTGGAGCTGTGTATTTTTTATTTTTTTTTAATGTTTTTTTTGCTGATATTAGCAGACTGCATTTACAAGCTACTGCTATTATATAGTTTTCATAAAATGTCCAAAGAAAAATCTTATTCTTCTTAAAAACCTTAATCTTGTTGCTCATAGCCCAACATAGCAATGGGTTTAATGGTTTGGATCAACATGAACACTAGCTGATTCTAATTTGAGAAAGTAAAAAAGTAAAAAATAAGATCTGAGAATTTCTGTACTTTTTTTTATGTCACCAAGTCCTGAACCTAGTAACACCATCAGTAAATTCATCTTTTTAACAATATTGTCAGTCTAATAAAACAGACGTTTTAGGTAATGTGTTGATTAGGACTGGGAATCTCAGGGTACCTTACGATACAAAATGATATGATACGATACATGATACATGGCTCACGATCATGATAATATCTCGATATGGTGATACTGCGATTATTGATATATTGCTCTTAATAACCTACAGTGTAGTTGTGTGTTTGCAGAGATGAAGCAAACCAAAAAAGTTAATATCATAGTTTATATTTTGCAGCATGATTTAACCAGAGTACAAACAGCAATAGTGCAAAAACAATGACACTGTTTTAGTTCAACAGAACTGTAAACAGGATTTTTTTTAGGTGTCTGACAAACAGTGACACTATTTTAAACAACATGATATCATGACTTGCATAAATATACATGCCACCTTTCATTGGCGTGTTATCTGTACACATTATAAGCTTTTTGTGTGTATGTTCACGCTGTTATCAGCCCCCTGTCTAACCTGAATCGATTCATCAAATACCGTGCACTGAGGGTTAGGGTTATGATTAGGGTTATGTGAACTGGAGATCTTGGCGTATATTGACACGGCATCAAATGGTATTGAATAATATGCGAAAGGTGGAGAGTGCATACATATAGCATGCCAAATGCCATAAGAACTGGCATGACATACAGCACCACTTCATGAGATCAGAAAACATGACATCTCATGTCTCTACAGTATGTATGTTTGTCGTGCCACCCATGTATCGTATTTTTGTGAGACAGTTCTTACAAACTGCAAAGTCCTTATCTGGCTTTGTCCCATCCACACTATAAATGCCAAAGTGAGTCCACACTTTTGATTCAAACAATGCTGGTGCATCTTTCATTTTAACTTCACTGCTTAAGTCTGCTGTATTAGCGCCATTGTTTTTGGGTTTTTTGTTCTGTGACTTCGGCCCAATTTTCAGCCAGTCATGCAAGGAGCTTCCCTCTGGATGAACGATGACTTGACTCACTTAGGAGGAACAATTAAAAAAGTTTATGTCAGCTATACTTTAATAATAATTAAAAAAAAAAAAAAAGAAAAGATACACGGCAAGAGCGCATCAATAATCCATTGGAAGATTGAATATCATGATAGTTCGCTATATTGATATTTTGTCACATTCCTAGTTTTGATTTCACTGACAGAAAACCTTTGTCATATTGAATAAAATGATGGATTTGTTATAATGGGAGCAATGGAAGCACCCAAGTTTACATAAATAGGTCTATGTGGAAATGTTCCATTGTAATTTTAAACCCTTATCGTCACAAATTTTTGGCAAACCGTTTCCATCACAGAATCAGCTGAGATAGTGTTTATGTTCCCCCAACACTGGTTCATATTCAGCACATACCTAGTCAGGACACTGAAAATACTGTATTTTTTTTTCATTACTATTGTCATTACTGTTGCCTGTTGTGGCAAATTTGCATCATACCCAAATTTTTATCTGTGTTATGTGCTATTGTCAAATGAACAATCTCCATTTAACTTAACATCTGAAATAAAATATTGAAATAAAAAAAAATTTTATTTTTTGATCAACTTGTATATAAATTCAGGCATTAAGGGTTAAATGACATTTGTGTATAGATTTGTCTGTAGCTGTCATAGTAGGAGTGGAATCCAGGTAATAATGGGTGGATTGTAGGAGCGACAGTAGCATCAGGCAGTGGTTTTGGTGTGGATTGGACTGGGATCAGGACATAAGGCTGCTGTCGGTTAAACAGGCTGATAATCAGTGAGTCAGTGTGTTGAGCAGACGCCGCTCAGAGCTCCGCTGTTCCACAGTCTGGCTCTGGTTCTGCTCAGATGGGAATACACTGGACCTCTGTGTGTCCAACTAACACTCACACACACACGCACGCACACACACACACACACACACAGTCGTCCACACTGATCATGCGCTCATATTTCAGACAATAACGGAGGTGTGTGTGATCGGCTGGACCTGGACAGGCTCAGTCTGTGTCATATGATCTGTTTTAGACAGTGATCATTTGTACTGAGCCTGGTTTTCTCTGCTCTGCTCTGATTGGCTGTTTCCTGGTCAGACAACTGATGATGCTCTGTAATCGAAGTTGAATACATACCATAAATACTACATAAACATGTAGGTTTGTTTTCTTTTGACAAATAGCCTCAGTAAGTTTTACAAACTTTTCAGTTACATAATGACTTCAGCTAGTCTCTGTATTTCTGTATGACATACTCTCAGATCAAACACCATTGCAGCTCCTTGACCAGTCAGCGGTCCATACCTGTAAATGACTGAAAAGTCTGAAGGGAAAATCAGCAAAATTTACACATTGGGAAAAAGTGTCACAGTATTTTTAGCATTTTGTTTGGCCTGGAATTACCTTAACCATCACTGAAGTTAATTTTTAGGTGAGTGTTTCATCCATGTTAATGTACATATAATAGCATTACACAATAGTGTATAAGCTCTTCCTACATTTTATATGTAAATAAATAATAGTAAATAAAGCTGTCATACAAATCTACTGAATGAAAATGCAGCCTCCATTGTTTTGTCTGAAATGTAGAATTGCAGGAATTTTCACAGTCTGTTGGACACTTGTGTTTAAGGTATTTAATAAGCTAGAACCATGAAATGTGTTTATTTTAACATGGAATTACCTAAACGTTTCTATGTAGATAACAGGGGGTATGTTGTTATGTCTGTATTATTAGCATAGCTTAGTTACTGTGGATCATCAACAATCAAACAGCTAACACCCAACACAACACCATAAACGCTTATCTGTACTCTATGTGGACAGCTGCATCCTGGAATGACCTTAAAGCCGTAGGTCAGTAGGTTTAATATCAGGAAAATAAAGTTGTTTGATGGACTGTAATTGGGTTTCGTTTTAAATGGTTGTTGTTGACTAGACTACAGTGGTTCTAGTACTGGGTTTTTTACTCAATGCAGGGCCTGTTATTACCGGGTGATGGTTAATATTTGGCGGCCTCCCTGCTCCTCCTGTGGGAGATCAGGAATGCTGGAGTCCTGGAACTGCAAAACTGGAAGTGTGTATTTTGATAAGGTTATATGATCGTGTGTGTGTGTGTTTGGTTAAAGTCATGCAATCCAGTGTGAATAGGCTGTTGGATTTGGAAACACACTGCAGACATGGGAGAATGAACAGAGGCCTCTCCTCTTCATTTACCTCCACCCAGATTTCACTACAAAAACTCCTAAATAGTTCCATAAAACATAATACTGCTGCTGCTGACAGCAACTGACACTGTCAAACTACAAAGAAGGGAACGAACAGAATGGACCCAAGATCAGCTACATACAGAGACTGAAAAATAAATCAGTCTCCAAACAAAGACGTACACAGGGATCACTACAGGGTGGTACTGCAACAAAACTGTGCAGTAACAGAGCTATAAGTCCACCATTATGGAGTGAAGACAGGTCTCACAAAGTTTTCATCACTTCGTTCTCTTTGTTTTATACTTTTTGCCACTGTCAATCAGCTTCTTTTGATCAGAGGTCAAAGCTAATTTGACAGCTAGCTCGTTCCATGGTAATGCCATCGTTGCCATATTAGAGTGAAAGCTGCACCAGTCTCACCATTCTGTTTCTTTGTTCATGAGCAGGCCTTGCATTCCATCGAAGAAAACTGGTAGAATGTACCCTAATATACTGAATATACATTACTAGTCCACCCCTAATAATCATGTCTTTAATTACAATACCCGGTCTGTTAGCATAATACATCTACATTAGTTAATGTTAGCATTAGTTACTGGATGATGTGTGTCAACTAGCCAGAGCTAGTGCTTTGACCAGCTCAAATTCAGGTAATTATAGATTATGTGAATTTGACATTACTGTCATTAAATGTTGTAACACTGTTGTAGCCACTGAAATGACCTTATTGCCATTTGACATAATAGTGTTGTAATGTCATTGTTTTCAGTAAGTTATTAGTACTGTTAGCAGTAGCCTTGGCCCTCCTTACCTCCACCCATTCTTTGTAAAACTGTCACTTTTGGCTTGAAAAACACAAGACAGTGACATATAAAACCAAATATGATGTCAGTGTGTGTCTTCATTGTGTACACGTCTGTTTCTGTATGGAAGTTGACGTCCTCATTTCTGTAAGGACTTACAGTGATGAACATTATAAATGCTTTTGCACATTAATTCAAGCATTGGATGAGGGAGGAAACAATGAAAGCATAACAATTAAGACATCTCATAAAAGAAAAACAACACACATACTATACAGACACACACACATACAGTCGCAGAAAAAATTATTAGACCATCAAAAGTCATCAAAAACAATGGTTATGTAGTCAATTAATAACTCCTGTGTGGATCATGTGACTAAAACAGAGAAAAAAAAACATGGAATGTCTAAAAGCACTGTTTTTGTCAGTACAATGCCATAGATATTGATGGAAGAACTGCAGTGATTTTGGTTATTATCAAGAAAGCATGGAAAATGGATAGATATTAGCTCTGAAATTCAACTACTATGAGCTATTTTTGTTGGTATCATTATATTTTCATTGCTAGCTATTTCAAAAGATCATACTACATAAAAGATAATACTAGTGGCTCCGTCCTGTAACTTATGTTATAGGCCGTTGTCAAGTATGCAGTCACAGCTCCATCAGTCATTCATGGTCAGAGACATGTTTCCTCTTTCATGGGCTGTTCCAGCACTGGTACTGACCCAGACTTGTATTGTCCAACTACCTGGGCTGTGATGGACTGGTCACTGACCCCATGCAGCAGACACCAGTCTAAGATGACACATTATCAACCAGTGCTGAGTCGTGTCTCTAGGACAATGGCGGAGTGCAAAGCTTATGGCTGCACAAACAAGAATCAACACTTACTTTCCACTCAGTCTCACTCACTGACTGATGCTTGTTTACTTGTACTCCATCATCATCAACAATGGTATGTCACTTCCGGCTGGCAATGGCTGCTCCCCAGTGGTTCTGCCCTGTGCATAATTCACATAATAAAAAGGTCCAGTGTGGTGCATTTATGGCGATTTATGCTCATAAGTAAAACACAAAGCGTAATTAATTTCATAAACATGACCAGTACTGGTTCACTTTAACACACAACCTGGATTATGTCTGTGTCTGTGTGTGTGTGTTTGTGTGTTGCCAGACAGCACCCAGGGGAACACAGCTGTGGACTTGTGTATTTTGTGTATGTGTGATGAAATATGTCATTGTGAGCGTCTGCTGTTCGTCATGGGTTATTGTTGCCCTGAGTTGAACCTCCCAGGCAGACATCCTGTCAGACCATGTAGACTTGATGTCCCCGCCTCCTTTCTGCAGGCTATGTCTCCATGGTGACCCTGACCTCTGACCTAATCAATAAATGACAGAAGCTGATTGGAGGAGGGGGTTTGGGCTCAGCCTGAAGGCGCTGCTCGTGGCTCAGATATGCTTGTTGGAGTTGAATTAATGATTCAGGATCCATTTATCCACTTTTATTGATTCATCTGTTTTGAATGAGAGAAAAAAATCCAGATGTTTGTAATTACTTTTTTTTTTTGTTTCAAGTTTGTGCTTTCTGTTCCTTCTATCCTTTCTTTTTTGTTTGATTTCTCATTTAAGTTTCTTTGCTTTTTTTTACTATATATTTTTTCTTTTAATTCTCTTATTTGACATCTTTATCTCACATTCATTATCTTCCTTTACATCTTTACTTTATTCTATTGTGTTTTTTCTTATTGTACTTTCAGTGATTTTCTGTTCCTTCTTAACTGTCTTTTCTTTTTACTTTTCTATGAAATTTTTAGTTCTTTGCTTTTCTTTTCACTCATCCTTGAATTGTTTTTCTATTGTTTTATTTTCCGACCTCACTCACTCCCTTTGTGTCTGTTACCATAGTCTTTATTGCGAAACTGTCTGAACTTTGTTATGAATTCTTGTCATATCAGGACCTTGACTTCCCCATGATGCTTTACAATTGTTCTGTTTGTGTGATATATAAGAATGAAACATTCACACGATGATAGCAGCTGTGATTCACCTCACATGATGCGGAACTCGTACATTCCATTCTTTAGCCCTGTTCTATTCGTCTTTCTCCTGAGGATCAGTTTGTCTTCTTTCATCAATTTAATGAGCTTTCTGCATTCAAAGACTTTTTTTTTGTTTTAAGCGTTTACATCAGGGTTGGTACGGTGATTATATGATAATGACTGATTATATTGAATGCTTTTATCTTTGATTTTTGTTGCACATTAAACCCATTGAGTCTACTTAGGAATCATTATTAAAGCATTTTTCCTGTAGATGTTTGTTGTAGCTGCCGAACCTGCTTGAAAATCTGACAGTTTTTACGTTTTCTTCAGTGTCACAGTAATGCATCAATAGTTGTGTGTAGATTTATTATATAATACATAAATCATGCTTACTTGTCATTTTTGTTTAATCACTTTTATACAAATGAAATCTATAAACAATGCAGCTTCCAGTTGTCGGTAAATAAAATCTATAGGGGTGTTTTACTGTAATTCCTTCAACGGACAGTGTCACAAGACAAAATGTAAAGAGTCAGAGTTTACTGATATGAATTTGTTTTATAATTTTTTAGACATTGGCTAAGTTTCCACCATCAGCATCCACATTGTTCCAGCATTTTAGAATCCATTACAAAGGGACTTCTGGAAACACTGTTATAGTCTCAGGGTTTCTGTAGGTCATTAAAAAGCATTAAAAGTAATTAAATAGATTTAGTGAAATTAAGGCCTTAAATGACTTTAAAAAGCATTAAATTTGATGTCCAGAAGCATTCAAAAATTAAATATACTTGATGGAAAAAAAATTGTTATTTATGATTTATTTAGATTATATAAACATTTAATAATTTTGATTGGAAGTATAGTGTGATGATGGACAGGTGGAACCCTTTAATTGTCTATTATTTATGGACGATACATAAAGTCATAACACCAGATGCTTGGAATGCAGCGTGCTGTGAGTGTGGTCGTGCTGTGGTGAAAGAGTGGAGGGAATATTAGCAAATGTGGGAAGAATGGGAAAATGCAAGTTTCATCAGAAGTGATTAGAGGAAGAACTATTGAGAACCTGTTAAAGCCTGTGGACGGTAAATGTGTACATAAAACTGTATCTGCAGTTGGACATAAAATGTGTTAAAGTGGCATTAGAAAGGGCATTACAAGCATGAAATTAGATTTGCTGATACCTGCAGAAACCTTGAGTCTGTAAGCTCCAAGAACATGTTATAATGTGGCTGAACAGAAACAAAGACGTTGCACATTTTGGTGCAATTGGGTCTCATCAGTAGATACATCCCCTATGATTCTAGAAGAAAACAAGCTGCCCTCCATGAAAATCAGACATTCATTCAACATGGATAATGATTCTGTACTTATTGCAGTTAAAATGCACTTAAATTCAATTGCAACAGCACCTCATGTTATGTAATATCTGTTAGACTGGCTGAAGTTTATTTTTCTGAAACACTAATGGAGGCAACCAAAGGCTGAAATCACATAAACACTGTAAACCTGGATGGGGTCCGTTTGATTTAACTCCCTCAGACTGATGACCTGAAAAATAAAAATTAGGAGAATGTTATTTTGTTCCGTTTTATCCCCCATTTCTCACACCGCAACACGTTATTGAAGTACTTAGTAATGTCTGCTAGTAATAGTGACAAAAGGTGAATTCATCCTTTAAGGCTGAAACAGATTAATCCATGAAATAGGTGCATATGTGGTCCTCACAAGGAGACAAAGACAAACCTTTGTGGGTGTAGGTGTGTGAACATGTGCATTTAAAGTGATTTATTTAATTGTTTGCTTAAATTTTTTATTTATTCATTGCTCCCTCCATGGAAACAGAGGCCACCCCCCTGTCTGTGCTGTATGTATGAATATGTTCAGGCTCAGATTAAGGTCACCCTATAATTTGTGTGTGTGTTATTGACCCTCCGAGAAGCATCACATCAATACCCTGTCACCCTGACTCTAATGAACACGCACACACACACACAC
>JAPQRP010000009.1:33483684-33496928 GCA_037367295.1 Apogon hyalosoma | reverse complement strand
GCAGGGGAGAAGCAGGAGCACAGCAGCAGGCCCAGAGAAGATCCAGGGAAAACCTGCAATGATCCTGGGAAAACCTGTGAGGAGATAAACCATAGAGACTCCGGGGAAGAAGTCAAGTCAGCTCATGGGTGTCAGCATATGATTTGTCGGGCTTGATGCTACAAAACTTTTGGCGTTGGTTTCATGTGTCTGTGACATTCTTACTGGAAGTTGGTATGCAAGTGTTTTAGTTTGAAAAGCAAATTGTGAACTTCCGGTTGGAGTTAAGTCATGGGTATCAGTGTATGATTTGTCGGGCTCAATGAGAAAAACATTTTGAAGTTTGTTTCATGTTTCTGCGACATTCCTACTGGCTGCTAAGGCCATTTTTGTGTATTTAGGGGGCACTAGAGAGAACATTTTGGCACCTAAGTGGTTAATGTTTGCATTTTATCAAATTTTTCGCCGGACATGATATGCGTGCCAAATTTGGTGAGTTTTCAAGTATGTTTAGGGGGTCAAATTCCAGTTTAAAGTGGCACTGGGAAAATAACAAAAAACAAATGAAATACAAAAGGGCAGCAGTTTTCAAAGTGTGAGGCGCGCCTCCCCTGGGGGGCGCCAGAGGACTTCAAGAGAGGTGCAGCGTGAGAAAAATAAACCTGAATAAAAAAAGAACAGAAAAACAGCGCAAACATCTGGTTAGCTAACTACAGAACACGCGAGGGGCAAAATGCATCGATTTTTAGTACCTCAAGTGAAAGTGAGAGACAACACAGAGTCTGGGGCAAGCAGCAAACGGAAGAAGTACGACCCTGATTATTTAAAGTCTGGGCACAGTGCATTATTTGCAGAGGTGCTAGCTACCCACAGTATGCCACCATGTAAACTACAGAAACTACACACCAAAGTTTGAAGACCAAGCCATGGGTTTTTCGATAGGAAGCTTAATGAATTGCGATCACAGATGAAAGTCATGGAGATGTTTGGCACTGTAAATACCAAGGCACCGAAGCATCATACCACGTAACGTTTCGCACTGAAGGTGGAGAAACCCCCCAACATTTGCAAGACATTGCTCCTTCCTGCTGCCAAAGACGTGTCTGGTAATAATGGGCAATGATAAAAACACACAAAGATGTTAAGATGTGTTAAAAGAGATGTTAAAAAACATACAGATGTTAAAATGTATTTAAAAAGATGTTAAAACACATAAAGATGTTAAAATGTGCAAAAAAGATGGTAAAAACACACAAAGATGTTAAAATGTGTTTAAAAAGATATTTAAGCACATACACAGATAAAGATGTTTAAAATGTTTAAAAAATATGTTTAAGAACATACAAACATTTTTAAAAAATAAAGATGTGTTTAAGATGTATTATTGCAAGCAACGACAATAACAGTAATAATAGCAATAATAATTTTGGGGGGTGGGGGGGCTGCTGCTGCTTTTGAGTTTTCTTATGGGAGGCTCACTATCCCGCATTTTGAAAACCCCTGCCTTATTCAGAATGTAATATTTCCATAATAATATTAAAGATGTTGTTAATGTGTGGTAAATCTGTGAAAACATTCTAAAAATGGTGTCCACAGGTTTAGCAGCTCTGGTGACACGCTTTCCCCCTCTGCTGATATTAATGAATGTTTATCTCACCAATTCTACCTGTTAAAAATATTACATCCAGGCTTGTGTGATGAAAAAGAACAAATGTTCTAAATTTTAAAGCAAAACATAACATAAACTGAAGTATGCGCTTTTCTGGGGTCATGTGTGAGCGCCATTGGCTGTTTTCTACATCTCTCTTGTTGACGTTATAGCGGTTCAGGGGTCGATTTTGTCCCAGTTGTAAATAACCTGTGTCTGTTTTCATTTCAGCCCAAACCAACCAAAGGTCGGATGCGAATCCATTGTCTGGAGAACGTGGACAAAGCTCTGCAGTTCCTGAAGGAGCAGAGGGTTCACCTGGAGAACATGGGGTCACATGACATCGTGGATGGAAACCACCGCCTGACGTTGGGTCTGATCTGGACCATCATCCTCCGCTTCCAGGTAAGAATTAGCATCCCAGTAAATATGAAATGTATGCAGTCACATCTGTAAAGTCAACAGAACCACCAATCCTGTCGCCTTCTATCAAATAGTACAACATCCTAAATAGATCACGCCATTATAATCTGATTATTTGTAAACAAGTGTTCATATTGGACTAAACTTGGAGTGCTATTTTCTATTTCTTTACTGTGAAAATCCTGTTCCCTTGTTAGTTTTTATATTTTCACCACTTATATTTGGACAAGTAGAAACTTTGTAAATGCAGGGAGACCTAAAATTTAAAAACCATAAAGAACAACAATGAAAAGTATGTGCATGTCAAGCTGTGGGGTGACTTTGTGGAACAGTCTGGAGCAAGAGATAAAGCAAAGTACAAACATAAATATATTTCAAAAGACATATAAAAATGTATTTCTAAATAGGTATATGGAAGATGAGAGATAAAAATAGTATTGCCCCAAATACCATTCATGATTTCTTTGAATTAAGAGAGAGTAATTATAATTTCAGAGATCTTTATATTTGTGAATGGACTAAAGTGAAAACAAATGTGAAGTCTAGATGTATTTCGGTTGTGGATGTGAAATTATGGAATGGATTTGATAATGAATTTAAGTTGTTCACTCCTTTGACAAAGTTTAAAATCATTTAGGAATATTGAATTGAGATGATAGATATGTTTTTGTTGTTGTTGGGGGGTTTTGTGTTTGTTTTTTTACGCTGTACATGTTTAATTTACTGTAAGCAGTGTATCAGATGAAAAGGATGGGCAAAAAAAAGCTTTTGCTTCTAGCCTATTCCTTTCTTGTTTTTTATGTTTATTATAATTATTGTACTAAGTGCAATGACTAATGTACAGACCAGAAATAAATTCATTCATTCATTCATACAGTAGAGTCTGTTATGGACAAAATGTTCCTTAAGAAACAGAAGCTGTGAATGTCCAACTCTGTCAGTCAGTACATGCACAGGTTAGCTGCTAGGCCAAAGCTGTTTGGTTGTTCTGTTGTCCATGTCCCAGTCTACAGGCCTAGGACTGTAATCCATCATGTAATCATGTCTCCTCTGCTTCCGTAGGTGGCCATATTCACTCTTTCAGCTTGTTAACCTTAAGTTAGCGCCCCAGAGGTACATAGTGTACTTTCTGTCTACTCTACTTTTTGTGCAGATGTGATTCATGATGTTGGACTTCGAGGTCTAGATTTAGTGCAGAACACCTGATCCAGTTCAGGTCTGTGTGTTCTATTTACATGCAGGAGTAGATTAACTTTAATCACATTATCGAAATGTGTTTGTCTCACTATTAAAACTTTGAGTTCAGTTGAGTTAACAAGTTTGCATTTACTTTAAAATTCCAGTTTTAGTCAAACTAATGCAATAATTCATTTTTTTAAGTGTCATGTAAATCCACTGACAGACTGAAACCACCTGCCACTCACTGTGGTCACACCTATGATTATTCACAACTTTAAGTCTGGTACAATGTAAAGCTAAAATCAAGGGGGAGGAAAAACGCAAAAAAATCCACCCCTTCTGCCACTCTTTCCTCTTGGTCCAAATCCAGACAGAATAAAAATTAGTATAGATGAACTTGGCTGTTTATGCCACTTTTACAAACCTCTGAGTTGATCCACAGAGCAGCAGTCATGCCTGAAAGAATCTGTTCTGGGATCACTAATTATGATTTTCCAGTATTTAACCCGGTATAAGTGTTTTTAAGCGTAAAACACCTGTGATTACCTACGTAAAATCTGAGCATCAGACAGCAGATTTTCTACGGATTTTCTCAGACCGTTTCATTTCCAGTATGCTCATTATAAAGCATGAAAACCCAGCTGGTAATATGAGCAAGTCCTGTTAAGTATTTTAGTATTATTAATGTTATTAAGTAAGTACATTTTATTTATGGAGTACTTTTCACAGACAGGGAGTCACAAAGTTCTTTACAGCGCAAAACAATCAAGATACAATTTAAAATAGTTAAAATACAGTTAAAATGCAATAAATACGTTAAGTGCAATCGGTTTGTTGCAACCCCTACCTGACTTGTAATTTGTCCAACAGATTTCTTTGACAGTATTCTCCCAATTTTTTTCCCCCAAATTTTACATGTGTTCTTTACGTGTGCCTTTCTCTTAATTTTTTTTTTTTTTTTTTTTTTTACAAAATTTTGACCAGGCAGGGTATTAGTAAGCCCCACCGACTTTTTCACACGTTTTATTTGTATTTTAGTGGGAAAATGCCAGCACAATGCTCTAGTTCACTTTTTCTTATTCGACTGAAGATGTTCGGCAGGTTTCAAGTTTGAGCCAAGAATTTTGAGTATACAGTGAAGTTACAATTATTATTAGTAGTATTATTATTATTAGTAGTAGCAGTGGTAGTAGTAGTATTGTAAGTTGTATTGTTTGTCTGATTTCTTCACTCTATCACATTTTAAACATTTATTTGAAGGGTTTTTTTTTGTTTTTTTTTTTACTTTGAACTGAATTAATTTGTAGATTTTCTTTAGGTAGAATTGGTGTCAAGTTAAAATATGGTGCATTATTAATCATCTTAATTGTCTTGAAAAGATTAGAAGTGGATATTTTTGGAATACTGCAGGTTTTTATATTATATTTTAGTTTTTATCTGCTTCAAATGCACCAGTTTCAGTGAATATTATAGTGAGAATTAAAGCTGTTGCTAGTGTCATCATACTGTATGTCGTCTTCCTGTTGCCGTGTCAACCAGGGGGTGATGTCATCATGGGGGACAGTGAACAGTTGGGAAAATGGGTGAAAGGGATTTAGCTTTTCTAAGCTGCGGATTAAAAAACTCTTTTTAGTGGTTTTAAATCCTCCAGTGGAGGGACGAGGGTGAAATGGAGCCCAGTGCAGATTGACTGTAGGCCTGTAGTGCGTGGGTGGGTGTGTTTGTGTCATATATACTGTGTGGGGGGGGCTGATTTTCACTGATTTGTGCCTCAGTTGCTTCTAATGTCAGACACTGATGGTTTTCAGTCAATGAAGGTGATATGTTTTTGTTATTCTTCTGATGTTTGATGAATAATTAATGGGAAGGTTTTTTTGTATCCAAAAGGGTTTTTAAGGGTTTTTGGAGAGAATTTGTATAAAGTAGAAACACCTTAAAAGCAGATGTTTTTAGAGTCTTCTAAGTGTATGTATTTGTGTTTCAGATCCAGGACATCAGCGTGGAGACGGAGGACAACAAGGAGAAGAAGTCAGCTAAAGATGCTCTGCTGCTCTGGTGTCAGATGAAGACGGCTGGGTGAGAATCCACAGCACAAACGCCTCCACATCTGCACACGCTGACACATAGAGTATTTCTGAAAGGAAAAAAAAAAAGCCTCCATTTCACATCAGCCTTATTAGAAATATCCAGGTGGAAAGTTTGACCTCATTCCAAAACACAAAATGTTAAATCTCACAACAATGAACACAGTGCAGTTTGTCTGTTGGCCAGAGATCAGCAGATGAAACATCAGATTAACACAGTGCAGCCTAATTAAAGATCTAATCCATAGTTAAGTAGCCATCACTCTGCTGTGCTTATCTTAATTTATTTACACTGTTCAGCCAAGTTAGATTTGTAATTCAGATTTTTAGATTCATTAAGCTCTGTGTTCACTTTTCGTTTGTCACAATATCTCCTTGTCATGATATCAGGGTAAATGATTTCATCCACGTTTCCGCATTTGAAGTAGGAGGTTTTACAAGTTCCATTGTCATTGTTCCATGTAATATGGGTCAGTATTACATTGAAAATTTTCAAAAGTCTCATTTTATTTCTTAACTCTAAACTGAAAATCAATGCTTCCATTTAAGCCAAATGAAACTGTAGTGTGCGCTGTGTCAGGGTTCAATAGGTTTATTTGACTATTAGGTAAACTCATCCCTTATAATGGCCACACTTTCATACTGTGGTTTACCAGTTTCTTGTTTCTTCATCCTCTGTTTTTTCTTTCTAGTTCTACACATGCTCAAACAAAGGAACAGAACCTAGAGTTTCAGTAAACAGTGATTTTTCACTGATTAATCTGTTGATTATGGTCATGATTGTTTAGTTTACAAATTTCAGAAAACGGTGAGGAAGTGTTTTAATTACTCAAACCATTAAATTATTGGCAAATGGGAATAAACTAGCCTGACACTGAGCACCATTCATATGTTTAAGGTCCCATGGTTCACAGCAGAACGGACAGGACTTAACTTTTCTGTCATGAATGAATCCCTCCTTTCTGCCAAATCATATTTTGGAATTACTGTTACAGGCATTTCTTCCCTTTGCGCGTGTTCTTATGTGGTCTAATCCTACATCATTTTGATCATTTAGCTGCTAAAAAAAATTAAGAATCCTATCACAAGTTCCCACACATCCTTCAATGACAACATTTGGTCATTATTTATAAGAATGCTTACATATGTGCTTGGTCAGTGATAAATCTTCAAAATACTCTATTAGTAACATGGTGACATCTGCTGTCACTTCCGTATTTACGCTGTTTTCACATTCAGTTAACTAGTTAAAGTCATTAATGCAGTGACCGTTCCTGGGAGGTGTTAAATAAATGGTCACGTATACTAAAATAATCAGATCAATGTGTTGTGTTGTGTTACGTCAAAATAACGAACACTGTATCAATAGTTGACACTGTTGCTGATATTCCTGATTGTGAATTCCTCTGCAGATATCCCAACGTCAACATCCACAACTTCACCACCAGCTGGAGGGACGGGATGGCCTTTAATGCCCTCATCCACAAACACAGGTATTGTTAACCACCAGTTAGAGACAGTAACTAAAACATGACCAACTAAACTCATTCACAGGGTCAGCTGTATTTGTTTGAGTCAGATCTCCTTGTTAACCCTTTAACAATGGCAATCTCTCCCTCACTGCATTTTTCACTTTACAGCATTCAAATTACCGTAACTCCTGAACTGTTTGATTTATCCACAAAATTCTTACAGCAACAACATAGGATTCTATTTCAGAGACTTCCACACAGGCTAAAAAAATGCCTGGAAATAACCAAAAATATGAAGCCATTATATGGATACTAAATGTTCAGGACCAAAAAGCATATTTGAGCTGATGTAAAATAGTTGAAAGTTTATTTCTGCGATCTCAAAAAGTTTTGTTATGGACATTTGTAGTTGCTTCTGATAATAAATATGGTAAAAACTTCCAGTCTGTTTTTTTTCTTTGTTACTAAAGCACACAGTTTTAATCATTTAAAATAATGATAATTAATGGCCAGATATTGAAAGTTAAGTTCTTCCTGAAAACTAAGATGCAAAAGAATTGTCAAAAAAGACATTTTCTGACACTTTTATTGCAAAGAAAATATGAAGACACCAAGGCAGCCTGTTTATAATGGCAGTCTTAAAAGGGTTAAACACAGGCCTAAAGGTGTAATGCTAATAGTAGGATGGCAAAGCTGTGAATAATCTGGATTGGTTCTGTTGTTTCTTTTCAAATCTTAAGAAAACAACCACTGCAGGTTAGGTCAAGGTCACAGTCAAACCATCGTCTTCCATGTGACAAACCGAACACATGGAGGGAAGTGAAGTAATGTTCCCATCAGCATCTGCAGCCATGAATGTCATCTTTATTCTGTTTAATCTGCATGAAAAACAGGCAGCAACAAACATTTAAAGCCTTTATGTTGGAGGTTTGAAGGAGGCATCTGCTGACCATCAGCTGAGCCTTAAACCTTCAACTCCAGTCTGTGAGCACTCAGTCAGATACAGAAAAACAACAGGAAACATCCTGCGATCCACTTTTTATAACACATTTAACATATATCAAAGTGAAACATCTATGCTGCTTTTTAACCCAGTTGTGAGGTCTATGAATTGTGAGTTTTTTTGCTGCTACCATTAGAGGACATATAATATTCTTTATTAAAAAAAAAAAAGCTTATAATGTGCCTGACATAGATTTCTATTTTATATTCCTGTAGTTCCTCAGGTATAAACCCTAAAATAGTCGCAAGGCAGTTTCATTGTTCATGGATGGAAATCCAAAAATAAATAATATATAACTGAATGTTTTAATATGACTGCTTTCAGGTCAAACCAATAATAATCAAACTTGACATTGGAGTCACAGATTTTCTTCTGTTTAAGATTTTCCCCTTTTTTTTTCAGGCAGGTTCATTCCAGTCACATGTATGGTTTCTTTTAACCTGTGTACACCTGCATCTCTGCTTTCTATCTGTGACCCTGTGCAGTGTTACAGACCACACCATTTTAACAGTGAGTGTTGTGCTCTGGGTTTCACTCTGTTCTTTTTGTTTTGTGTTTTCATCCGTCCTCAGACCAGACCTGATCGACTTCGATAAGTTGAAGAAATCCAATGCCCATTACAACCTGCAGAATGCCTTCAACCTGGCCGAGCAGCACCTGGGCCTCACCAAGCTCCTGGACCCGGAAGGTGACAGAGACGAGACAATGAACCGAAACGCAGAAACAAACACTAAACTGTCTGCCTTTTCATAACAGATGTCCATTTGGTGTGTTTGTGCAGACATCAGCGTGGACCATCCAGATGAGAAGTCCATCATCACCTACGTAGTGACGTACTACCACTACTTCTCCAAGATGAAGGCACTGAAGGTTGAGGGCAAGAGAATTGGAAAGGTGAGAATGAACCAAGCCTTAACCCAGAGACTTCACTGCAAGGATGTCGATCTTATTTTAGTTCAGGGGCCACATTCAGCCCAGTTTGACCTCAAACTGGTCAGAGCACAATAGCACAATAACTCATAAATAATAACTCCAAATTTTTCTTTGTTTTTGTGCAAAAAAAGTACAATTAAAGTATGAAAATGTCTACATATACAAAATATCATTTTACAAAAATGTGAATAACTTGAATATCTATGAACAACCTGAAATGTTAAAGAAAAATAAGTGGAATTTTCATAGTATTGTCTCAGTTTATCATTTACACATGTGCATTACAGCTTACAGGCATCTGGAACTGAGAAATATAGTATTTAACTTCATGATCCAAAAAACTTTCAAGATTTGACACCCTTTACTGCCAGTGTCTTCTGTGTAATTTTTGCACTTTGCACATTCATCCTGTGGTTAGATTGAACCCTTTGGAGGGCCAATTTTGGCCTGCGGGCCATATGTTTGACACCCCTGCTTTCTAGCATTTCTCTACTTTGGTCATGATTAGTAAAGCCTCTGTGAAGCAATGACCTGATCCTACAAACTGGATGCTCCCTTTATCTGCCACTTGACTTTCACTTATTTGTGAAACTTTCCTGATATCAATTTAAGAGCCAGGCTCTCTGGAGTGTTCACATGGGCCCAGTCTGCTTTAGGTTATATGACACATCACTTGGCAACAGTAAATTTCTAGATTTATGTTGCATTAAAGCCAGCTTTGGAAAATATTATCACTTTTCCACCACATGGTCCCACCTTGACTCAACCCCAGTGGCTTTTGGCTCTTTGTTCTTCACTTGTTTTCTCCTGCAGATAAAACACCCACAAAGCAGCTGGTTCTCAGAATAACACTGGTTTGGCATCACTTCCACTCAGTATGGAAATCAAGTATAAATATCATATAATGATGCATTTCCACCGACTGCATCAGCTCACATTGACTTTAGTCGGCACAGCCTTTTTTGCCTTTTCTGTTCTATCAGGTATTATTTTTTGTATCAATTTCTGTGGATGTCCAGACAAACTGATGAATCACTAACATGAAGCTGTGCAGGTCACAGGTAGTAGATCCAGAATCGTCACTGCATCATTTCCTGTCATGTTATCATGACACAGGACACTTTTCTACAACCAAGGCATGACAACAGATTACAAGGAAATGATTCAGTAACAGCGCAAACACAAATTACTTTTCTCTTAAGGTTTATTGTGTGAGATCAATCATACGTTCCACTGGTTTAATCCCTAGAAAAGGTCTTCAAATTCTGAATAAAGCCTCAGTGTGTTTTAACTGGGATCGGTCAGCGGTCACAAACTAACGATAGGCATCTGGCTTATCCTCAAAAGGGGCGTACTGTTGTTGTTTGTTTGCTGGTTGGTGTTTGTTGTGTGTTTTTGTTTTTTTTAACCTAGCTCTATGGTGTTGTTGGCAGGTTTTGGACAATGCCATCGAGACCGAAAAGATGATCGAGAAGTACGAGTCTCTGGCCTCAGACCTGCTGGAGTGGATCGAACAGACCATCATCATCCTCAACAACAGGAAGTTCGCCAACTCTCTGGTGGGCGTCCAGCAGCAGCTTCAGGCCTTCAACACCTACCGTACCGTGGAGAAACCGCCTAAGTCAGTACACAAGGATTTCACAACCAGTAGATTCCATCTTACCTTTAGCTTCATGAGAGCAGTAAAACACATTTAGTCATGAACATGGAATCAAACCATAGAGTCACTAAACATCTCTGCCTCTGCGTCTTCACTGCACCGTAAACCTGCCATTTCACAGTTTGTGCGTTAAGCCACATTTTTCCTCCCACGCTGACTGAAGGAGGATGACAACAAAAAAACAAAACCAGCTGAATCTCAGCACACGAATTTTCTTGGAAAGTGTCTGACAGGAAAGTGATTCACAGCAGCAGCTGCAAGAATGACTGAATACAAACTTGAACATTTGTAATCTGATGGTGATGAGGTTTCACCCTCACAAAAACATATTTAATAATCACTTTTTGTCATTTTTGGACTCATGTAAACATCCAACCTGACACTGGGAAAACAGGCAAACATTAGTTACCTAAAAAAAATCAACTGATTTTTGGCTCGCAGTCAAATTCACAACAGTGACAAATGCTTTTAAAGACACAGATTTATTTGGAGTTAAGTATTTATGCTGCAGAGTATAGGATATTTGTACAGTTTGTGCAGTAGATAGATGACTGAAATATATATTTTAATCCATAATGTTTTTTTTAATAACTTTTAAAAATTATTTAAATAAAAGGAAGGATAGTTTTTTCCTTTTTTTTTAAGTTGAATCCTAAGTATTACAAATTGTCACAGGGTCTGTTGCTCAAATATATGAACATGACCTAAATTAATGTGATGATATTTTAATTCTACAACAAAAACAGGTTCTTTTTGACATCTTTACTGTGTCACCTGCACAACAACAGAGCAAAAATAACTGTTTTCTGTTAATTTAATCACAGAAATATCCCTGTCTGCACTTATGGAGTTTATCTTTAATGACCTTTTGTTTCTGTCATTTGTGTGTAGATTCACAGAGAAGGGAAACCTGGAGGTTCTTTTATTCACCATCCAGAGTAAGATGAGGGCGAACAACCAGAAGGTCTATACTCCCCGAGAAGGAAAACTCATCTCTGACATTAACAAGGTAACACAACAGCAGTTCAAATACAGCAACACAATTATAGAATCCTAAGCTCCTCAGAGGCGAGTTAATGATGGCGAGCGTGTTTGTTGCAGGCGTGGGAGCGTCTGGAGAAGGCGGAGCATGAACGTGAGCTGGCGTTGAGGACTGAGCTGATTCGTCAGGAGAAACTGGAGCAACTCGCCCGACGCTTTGACCGAAAGGCAGCGATGAGAGAGACGTGGCTCAGCGAAAACCAGAGGCTCGTCTCCCAGGTAACAGTCATGACATGACATCACAAATACAATTTAAAGACGTCACTGTTTTAAGTTCATGGAGTCATTTCCAAGTCAGACATTAAAGATGTTTCAGTCTTCTGTCGTCTCATTTTATTTCCTCTGTTTTCTCTTTTTTTCCTTTCCTCTGTAAATTCCTTGTTTCCTTTCCTAAGTTTCCCCCCTTGCTTCCCTTCTCCTCCATTATCTCTTTACTTTTCTTTCTTTTCTTCTCTTATTTCCTCTTTTCTGTCCTTGTTTAGTTTCCTCTTTCCTTGTGTCCTTTCCTCTCTCTCCTTTCTTCTACTTCCGTATCATTTCTAATCTCCTCTCCTTGTGTTCTCTCCTTTGTCTCCTTCTTGTTATGTTTCCTCTTACCTCTCCTTGCTTCCTTTCCAACCCCCTCTCCCTCGTTCCTGTCCTGTTTCATTCCATTTGCCTTCTCTCTCTCTTAGGAAACTAAGAAATTTTAACATCAACCAGACTTTTATGAGGATGTTGTACTGTTGTTATATTGAAAGTATTCTTACCTTTTCTTTTGTTTGTTGGTGCAGAGCCCTCTCTGTTAAAAGTAAAATTAGACTGCAGAGTGTTGTGAAGCTCTGTTGCATAATTACCAACATGAATCTAAATGACCTCCTCACTCTAGACAGGGCTCAGACCCTGAAGTAAGCAGAGCAGATCCTAGCTGACCCCAACCACCCACTCAACTCTGAGAAAAAGCTGCTCCCATCAGTGTGGAGGTTTAGTCTGCCAAAATGAAAGACAAACAGATATAAAAACTCCTTTGTCCCATAGCTATTAGCATTTCAAATAGACTCTTATCATTTAATTACTGTATTTCTGAATTGTCTGGATTGTGTTTTTATGAATTGTTGTGTTGTGTTAATGTTTTACTGCTCGCTGCACAGAGAATTGGCCCTCAAGGATAATAACGTTTCTTGATTCCTCTCTTTCTTTCCCTTCCTTTCTTGTCTCCTCCTTTCCTTTCCTCTCTCCTTCAGGATAACTTCGGTTTTGACCTTCAGGCAGTTGAAGCTGCAACTAAGAAACATGAAGCAATAGAAACTGACATCGCCGCCTATGAGGAGCGAGTTCAGGTTAGTATATTTCTTTTCACACAAACAGTGCTGGTATAGATCTGGATTAAAACAAACCTTAATAGAACAGATCCAGTTAGATTAGTACAGAGGTTGTGGTCCTTTTGTGTAATCAGTGTTACTCTTTAAAGTTCTAGTATCATGTCTCAGCCGGACCTGGAAAAACTAGTCCATACATTCATCTTTAGTCGGCTTGATTGTTGTAACAGCGTCTTTACAGGTCTACCTAAAAAATCCATTAGACAACTGCAGCTCATCCAGAACTCTGCTGCTAGAGTTCTCACTTAGACCAGAAAAACAGACCACATTAGTCCAACTCTGAGGTCCTTCCACTGGCTGCCTGTCCGTCAGAGGATAGACTTCTGTTGTGGGTCTTTAAAGCTCTGAATGGTTTAGGACCAAAATACATCAGTGACCTCCTGACCCAGTATGAAACTACCAGACCCCTCAGGTCATCTGGGTCTGGTCTGTTGTCAGTTCCCAGAGTCAGAACCAGACACGGA
>JAPQRP010000009.1:33467318-33483078 GCA_037367295.1 Apogon hyalosoma | reverse complement strand
CTGAATGGTTTAGGACCAAAATACATCAGTGACCTCCTGACCCAGTATGAACCTACCAGACCCCTCAGGTCATCTGGGTCTGGTCTGTTGTCAGTTCCCAGAGTCAGAACCAGACACGGAGAAGCTCTGTTTATTTAAATCCAGGTTAAAGACCCACCTGTTCTCAGCTGCATTTAAATAGAGTTTTTAATTCATCAGTTCAGATCTGCACTGTTTCTTTTAAGCTTAAAGTTTGTATTTGTTTTATCTATTTATGCTTTTTTTGCCTATACTTTTTATTGCTTCCCTGCTGTAATGCTTTTAATGTTTCATATAAAGTACTTTGAATTGTCTTGTACATGAAATGTGCTATATAAATAAACCTGCCTTGCCTTGCCATGTATTGAACTTTTGCTCAGTATAGCTTTACAATCTTTGACATATTTTGAGTCAATTTTGGTCTTTGTTCATCTTTTTTTGTGAACTCACCCTCCTCCTCCTTGGTTGTACTGGTGCAGGCGGTGGTTGCCGTGGCAAAGGAGCTGGAGGCGGAGAGTTACCATGACATCAAACGCATCACGGCCAGGAAGGACAACGTGATCCGGCTGTGGGAGTATCTGCTGGAGCTGCTGAAGGCCCGTCGACACAGGCTGGAGCTGAACCTGGGTCTGCAGAGGGTCTTCCAGGAGATGCTCTACATCATGGACTGGATGGACGAGATGAAGGTACGATCGACACAGTGGCACTGAACACCTGGAGGTGGAAAGGTGTCCGAATGTTTAGCAGGTCTTTTGAAAACTAGTTGCACTGTTTTGCTTTTTTTTTTTTTTTTTCCTAAGATGTAAGCTTGAAGTAATACTTAAAGGTAAAATCACAAAATTAAAGTAGAATCAACACAGAAGAAGTGTATATAAAGCCAAATACTATGGTTTAGTCACATCTTGTTACCTTGTAAAACAGGTTCTCTTTGTCTTTGAGCTTCAGAAACACCCTCTTGTATTGTTTTCGTGTACTTTATTAAAAAAGCTACTGAAAAGTGGTTTTATTACCACGCAACTGAGAAATGTAGCTAAATTAATAATGGTGCTATAAGGTTCTGGTACAGCTGCATACTCCGGTTATCCACCCTCCAAGGACCTCAGAAATTGCTTCAAAATTAAGCCTGTGGTGAAGGATCTTAAAGTTGTAATATCTCTGATGGCCACTGGGGGTGGCGTCCAAAAGTCATGGCTGCCATAGACTTACACTGGGTTACTCTGTAAAAGTATTAATTAATAACTTTTTGTGGTCTTATTTGTTTTATTTGGAACCTCTGATAAGTTATCCAGTGGTCAGTCTTTATTTTTCCTCTGTTAACCAAATCACAGGGCACGAAGAAGATTTTAATTTATTTACTTTTAGATAATAGTACACTCTAACCTGCACACAATTCAGAAATACACCATTAGATATTCCCTTAACAATTGTGCTTTTTGTTTTAAGATTTTTAAATCTTATTTTGGCAAAAAAAAAAAAAGTAGTATGTCTCACTGTAACTTTTCTGATACAAGCCAATGAGTGACTTTGAAGGTACATCTATACTCAAACACAATGTGCATGAAAAGAAAACCAGAACTGTGATTTAGAAATGTTCCGGTCACTGTTTCTGTTGTTTATGGTAGCTAACTCATGTCTAAATTAATGGTAGCTAGTGTTTTACGCTGCAGAGGAGCAGAATAAGGGTGTGGAAATGTAAGAACTCATAGGAGAGCATGAGGATTTCTACAAAGAATTTCATGTATAATGGATGAATGCTACAAAGACAACCCACGAAACTGGTTAACTAACATCAACCAAGGACCAGCTCTCATAAAATTTACTTCAAAAGAAATTTGGTGTAAAACCACAAGCTAATTTCACTTGTCGAACCTTAAAAATGTGTACAGTTAATTTTTATCAAGCTGAACTTTGCAGAACTATGCATAAGCATATTATGCTTATGGTTAACACAGATATTAATGTCATTAAACATGAAATTATCACATCATTATTTGTGCAAATGGCTCTGAATAATTAAGACTAACATGAGCTGTCACCTTTAGACAGGAAGAGGTAAATTTAGAGCTGTTGTGTGTGTGAAGCTAGAGTTCCCTTTAGTTTGTTGGATTAACACACGTCACAATGAGGCTCAATGATGCTAAATCAGGTCAGAAATACATGAAGGCACTGTTGGTGTTGGTCTATACGCAGGATTTGTTGACAGTAATAAAAGTGTAGAAAATCACTGGCTCTCAAGTCATTATGGGATGGATTGAGTTTGTAAAGGATGATCGACCTTTGACCTTTTGACACTCTCTTCTGCCTGTGCAGATGATGCTGCTTTCTCAGGATTATGGGAAACATCTGCTGGGTGTGGAAGACCTGCTGCAGAAACATGCTCTTGTGGAGGCTGACATTGGCATCCAGGTCGACCGTGTCCGGAACGTCAATAGCAACGCACAGAAGTTCGCCAATGACACTGACAGTGAGAGGCAGCAGCTCATAGTAGACAACGTTTATGTGGACAAGAAGTCAGCGCACAGTCTTTACAGTCAGAGGGTTAATGGTGCATGTGTGTTCCCTCTGTTCACTCCCTCAGGTTATAAACCGTGTGATCCTCAGATCATCAGGGATCGCATTGCTCACCTGGAGTTCTGTTACCAGGAGCTGAGTCAGCTGGCTGCTGAGCGACGTGCTCGTCTGGAGGAGTCACGGCGCCTCTGGAAGTTCTTCTGGGAAATGGCTGAAGAGGTTTTCACTAACATCATCATTCTTATCATTTAGTTTGTAGTTATTATTTATCTTAACATTTGGAATTTAGATTAGTTTCCGTATGGTTTTATGAAACTTTAGAATTTTGGATTTAGAGCTGCAGAGAATAATCCTTCAGGTGGATTGGTAGAGTGAATAAAATGAATCGGAAGCAATACTAAATGTAAGATAACTTAGAGAAATTTGATGGCTGCAGGTTCACTAATATTAAGAAACTACAGGTTTTCTCAGGCTGCAGTATTTCCTGTATTGTACATTAATCCTTACATACTGTATTTCTTCTATATTTTCACAGAATGGTCAGTGTCTGCCATCCCATAACCACATATCTATTTAGGATGTATAAATATCCTGTGGGGGATTGGCAATTAATCCTTAGTTCATGTTTTAGAGCAGGGGGACTAAATTTTTTAGCTCTAACAGTCATTTATGGAGAAAACACATTTCCTCTTAGAATATATCAGATCCTGTTTTACCTGGAACACTGTAACAGCCATTACAGGTATAATATCATCAACTTGTACAGGGAATATTAACCTTTTAACAACAACTTTTCTTTCAGGTTAGGCTCATAACAGTGTAAAAGTGTCAAACACATTTCAAAAGACTTAAACAAGTCCAGTTAAACCAAAAAGAACTACCAAGAATAAAACAAATTTATTATTATACACCCTCCCACCCCACTCCTCTTTTTGGTCTTGGTTTGACAGAATTACCCATAAAGGACAGTTAATTAGTTTACTATAGTTTACAATGATCTTTAATTAAAATTCTAAATGAATTCCTTGGTAGGTAGGGCATGAGTGAGCGGGAGGGACAAAGTATTGTGCAGAAGGGTGGGGGTATTAGTAGGCTCCGCTTACTTTTTCACTCGTTAGACTTAATTTGAAAATGAACATCTTCCAGTTTCTGTTTTGACTTTATCGCTTAAATACTCTATCAGTTCAACCATGGCTCAAATGTGAATCCTAAATGGATCTGAACCTGATCGATGTTGCTAGCTATAACTGTAATCTTTATTATTTTAAACTAAAGTTTTAATGCAGCACCTGTTTATTTTTGCAACAAAAGTAAAATTCAACTCTTAAAACCAAAGCACAGTTGTGTTTATCATAATGCAAAAGTCTTACTTTGATTCTGTGCTACAATAACCACAACCTGGATGTGATTTTGTGTTTTGTAGGAGGGTTGGATCAGAGAGAAGGAACAGATTCTGTCCTTAGAGGATTATGGGAAGGACCTGACAGGTGCAGTTCGACTGCTGAGTCAACACAAAGCTTTCGAAGACGAGATGAGCGGGCGAGCCGCCCACCTGCAGCAGACCATCAAACAGGGCGAGGAGTTGGTGGCCAACAACCACTTTGGAGCTGACAAGATAAAAGAACGAATCCAGGACATCCAGGTACACCACACATCAGACCGAGGCTGAGTAAAATGAATTCCTGGACCTTGAAAACCTATACATAGCAATGGATTCACATCAATATTATCTAAATTGTGGAGTTGTATATGCATATGTTGAAACTGGCCATATCTCGCAATAATAAAAATCCTTCAAAAAATTCCTGGATCCAGACAGTGATCTGGATCACCACCAAAATGTAATCATTTGTTGCTTGTGCTAGTGTCAACATTTCCTGAAAATTTCATCACAATCCTTCCACAACTTTTTGAGTTATCTTCCTAATAGACAAACAAACAAGTGATACCAGCCACAACAAACCCCGCCCCTCACAAATGTTTTAGCTCTTAATCTCCCTCTCAAAACGTGAGACTATGGGTTTGACCTTTCAAGGTCAAAGGTCATGATGCCATTTTGGAGCCTACATGTAGTTTCCTATCTGTCAACAATGGTAACTGAGTACTTATCACCACTCTTTTTGGAGTTATGACCATTTAAAATCATGTGACCTTGATTTTGGCCTTTCAAGGTCACTCAAGGTCAAAGGTCATGACACCATTTTGAAGCCCATGCCAGGTTTCCTATCTGTCAATAATAGGAACTAAGTCTCTATCTCGACTCGTTTTTCCGTTACAGTCCATTTTAGTTTTTTAGTATTGACCCAGTGACCCCTGACCTCAACAATAGGTCAAAGTCTATACACACAAGATGCAAAATTGAAAGACAATTATTTTGGTGCTCATTGGAAGTCTGTAAGATGAATAGTTCAGAAGTTATATCCAAAATTAAATTTTGACCTTTATTATGACCTTGACCTTTGACCTGGAGTCTTCAAGTTTGGCCTTCGAGGTTCTGATGTCAATGCACATCAACAGTGAGAGCAAAAAGAAGCTCTATGCAAAATTGAATATACAGGAATGAAAAGGAAATTCCTGATTTGTCCTATCTCTGATCATTGTGAAAACACATTTTTGGTGACCTTGACCTTTGACCTACATTCACCAAAATTTAATGGGATCTATTCTGGACCATCACGCACCTTTCCTGAAAATTCATGGAAATTGGTCCAGTAGTTTTTGCGTAAAGTTGCTGACAGACAGACACAGACAAACAAACAAAAAAAGGAACCAAAAACAATACCCCTTGCCTCCCCTTTGGGGTGGGGGGGGGGGTGGGAGGTTGTTAATAGACAGACAAACCCCAATGAAAATAATAACCTCCTTGACGGAGGTAATAACAGACACAGTTTCATAGCATGGATCAGCCAGATGTTTTACCAGATGGAAACCAAAGCAGAGCTAAAAGGAGAGAAAATACAGTATTTATGACTTTCACAATCAAATCAATTGGTCTGAATGTCTCAACTTTCCAGTTTGATGTGAAAGTGAAACCTCCTCTAGACAAAGGTACAGAACAAACAACTGATCTTTGGTCTCAGCCTTGATCAAACTAAACCATGGTTTTGTTCACGTTCAGTGTAAAAGCACTTTTTGGATGGTTCAGGTGCAGCACATGAAGATGATGACAGAACATATTAGTCCAACACCAGAATGACCACATGAAAACTAAAGTGACTGACCAAATGTAACAGAAGCATGAACCTTCCCTCAGATGTTTGAAGATACAGGTGTGAAAACTCCCTTCGACTCATCAGATGGAAGCATCCAAAACCCAGTGGATATCATCCACCTGTGTCTGCTGTTGAAATGTAATAATATGGTCATTTTTGTTCAAACACAAACTGTTTCTGCACAAAAAAGTGGACAAAATATCAGAAACATGAAGATGAATACATACAAATCTGAGAGCAGAGACATGATGCATTAAAGAGGCCATTTACACACTATGGAATAAAAAAAAAAGATACAGGCAGTCATCCTTTATGCTTTGTGGTGCTAAAGCTAACTTACTGAACGCAGACTTGCAGTTACTACAAAGAAGGAAACGTTCCGTTTAACTCCACCAGGCAGTTTCAGCTGAATGCTAAATGCTGACATCAGTTGTGTCAGATACAGTTTGCTGTAATCCATAAACACGCTAATTAGTGGGGAAATGGGGCTAATTAGCAGATTAGCTCACCTAATTAGTGGCCTAGTTATTACGGCTATGATGAAGAACTACTCAGTCAGTTTTATTATACACTTGTACACTTAGTCCTTTGAAATTAAAGTCTTTATCAACCCCTAAAATCTTCTACACCAGTAAACAAAATGGTAATGAATCAATTTAATACTAAAATGAAAAAGGACAGTTGGTATTTTCTTGGTGTTCTGTGGCTTTTGGAAAAACAAACTTTTTAAAGATTGAAAAAAGGTCATTTGACCTTGAATAGTGTGAACATCTGTCTGACTTTAATTTGAGCTTGTTTTTAACCTGTTTCTTCCTCATAATTTGTGTTCATTTTCACCTTTTGACCAAGTTCCAGAGATTATAATTGAAGAACCACAAGGGCAGAATAAATCAATGACATTTCATTTGAAAGGTAACTAAAAAATTAATAATAGTGTCAGAAAATTAGTTTTTTTTAGTTTGTGACTAAAATACAACCTGAACTACATGCATTAGTCCCTTTGGCTTCAATCAGTCAAGGTCAATTTAAATGAGTTTCACTGAGGAGAATCTGATCTTTCTAATAAGTATACATGTACAAGTAACATGTCTATATTGGCAAATGTTTCATTGTAGAAACTTAAATGAATTTAATACAAAATCTGATCCAATGGGAATGGAGGGGGTTAAAGAAAAAGAGGATAAAAATTGAAAGAGCTAATAGCATTATAAACTAAAGATGTTGGCTTTTTTAACTGATGGCTTATAGTAGTTGAAAAGATTGTAAACCTGAGGTGAACACATGAATGTCTGTATGAATGCAGAGTCGTCTTATACTAACCCATGTGTCCTGTTGTGTCCGTAGGATCAGTGGGCAGCGCTGGAGCGTCTGTCTGCTGTCCGTAAAGCTCGTCTGCAGGAGGCCTGTAACCAGCACCAGTTCCAGGTACAAAACGCATTTAATGTCTCTGTTTCACACCAACAACACTGAGCTTTAAAACGGGCACATTATTAATACACATGGTTAAATATCAACCTTCATCTTTGTGGTTCACACATCTAGACTTTTTTGTTCTATTTGTTTGAGGGAAAAACAATAACAGTACAGATGTTGTTGTGAGCTTCACCTTTTTTACCTCCTCTGCATATTCTGTAAGCTTTAGTTAATGAATATTAATGTAATATGAATGTTTGTAATAGTTAAATCTATTCTAGAACTGAAAATGATTGACTCAAATTGATTTTTAAAATATTATTTGATTACAGTTTTCCTGAATCGAAGCTTCGTTTCCTTAATTTCTCTGCTAAACATTGGTTCCACTGTTGTGTTTCACACGGACACTTATTGTGACGCACATAACGCTAGGGTCAACACAAACAACATGGAGTGTAGCTCAGAAGAGACAAGGACAAAAAGGCAGAAAACGTCTATATGTTGACTTTTCTACATGGGAACCATCACTTACTCCTTTAAACTTTGAATCTTTCACAAACACATTACAAATATTTGTCTTTATTTTTTCAGTTGTATGTTAGTTCCATGTTCAGTTGTTTGTAAGTTGGATCCAAATGTGTTGTAGACTGCAGTGCACATACTGTTTATAGATGTCTTTGGACTTGTTGTTTTATACATACTTTTATACAGTTGTTATTGTTGTTATTTCAAAATTTTTTTATGTATCATTTTACTTTCCTACTTTGTCGTTATTGTTTCAGCTGGTTTTGCAATAAAAGACAAGTTGTCATTTTCAGATATGTCTTTCACATTTTGACTATATTTTTTCACCTTTTCAAATTGTTTAATTGAATCAAAGAAAATAATCAATAGACAAATCAATTACAAAAATAATCGATAGCTGTAGCTTTCGTCCAGCCTTTCAAGTGCAGTTTGTAGTAATTGTTTAATTGTCTTCATGTTCTCTGTTAAGGCGGATGCAGACGACATCGACACCTGGATGCTGGATGTGTTGCGGATCGTCTCCAGTGTTGACGTCGGCCATGATGAGTTTTCCACTCAGACTCTGGTGAAGAAACACAAAGATGTGGCCGAGGAGATTGCCAGTTATCGGCCGGTCATCGAAGCTCTGCATGAACAGTCACGTACACTGCCAGAGGAGAAGGCCAACTCTGAGGAGGTCAGACTCAGGACAGTTTCATATCACTGCATCACAAAAACAGTCTGTCTGTAAAGGCTTAATGTGACAAATACCAAGAACTAACTGCCGTATGGAGGTCTCTGCTGTTGCAGGTTAATATGAGGTGGTGAATGTAAGCATAAACTGAACCTGTCATCCAAAAGTCAGCAGTTGGTCAGCAGGAAGTCCGTAAACACAAAGACATTAGGGGCAATAATAAGATAAATGAGCATGAACAAAATCCCTTTTCATCCAGAAAAATGTAATTTTACACCTCCTTCTGTTTGCCTGTGTCACCAGATGATCTCATAAACTGACGGAAATTAGTAAAAATGTCCCTAAAAGGGCACATGTTAGAAGAAATCAGAGGCAGTCAGAAATGTGACGAGTTAAAAAGCCTTTTGTGTTTTTGGTTTTGAAGTCAGTTAAAAAACACGGCATTAAGGCCTTTATTATGGTATGTAAAATGGGTTACCTCTGCACCATGATTAATGGTAAACATGTTGCATATTTAATGTAGGAACAGGCCAGGTAACATTAAAAAAAAAAACATTTTCAGACAATTATACTTTTCTTTATTTTGTTCAGACAAGGTGTAGTTGTAGATGTTACCTGCTTGACAGTTTCGACTGTGACTCCAGTCTTCCTCAGAAGAATCATCCGACATGCTGCTGACTTGTCATTTATCAGCTGGTTGGTTCGACGGACCAATCAGAGCCCTTGTCTGAACAAAAGAAAAAAGAAAAGTATATTTACATTAACAAAAGACAAAATGAATGTCATTAGCCTCATTTTCAGACAATATTAGGTAACATTTCTCACTGCAAAAACCAACAAACGTACAAGAAAAATAGAAAAACATCTTGATAGAGTTTATAATACACACAAGAATGCCTTAAATTCAGTTTTCTGTACATACAGAGAGTATGATGCTCTTCTGATGCGCTTTTGAATTCATCACCATCCCTGAGATATGTTCAAAAGTGTACAATTCCCAAAGTGAAATTCACCAGAGACACTTTCTCTTAAACCTAGAAGCAGCTTCATGCAAACGGTGGTTTTGTCCATGAAGTTTTTTGTTTTGTTTTTTTTAATTTTGGAACAGCTGTTTATATTATAATATCAAGAGTGTATTGTATAATATCAAGAGCAGTTTTGGAGCCACTGCCATGCACATATTTCATACATTTCAACAACTATATACATATTGGGAGGGAAAACGTGTACAAACTGACAAAAAACATCAGGGAGAAGGGATTAGATGAGGTTCAAAACTGTAATAAATGCAGAAACAATGAGAATAAGATAAAGTCAAAGTTACAGTTCAGGCTTCCACAAAATCTGGTTGGAGTGGGTTCATGAAGTTAAGTTGCAGAAGCTGCCGATGAGTCTAACCATGTTAAATCTGCCTCAGTGTCTGTAAATGTGTCGTCTGTACATCCACTGGTCAAAAACCAACAGGAGCTGATGCCACATAACTCATCTCTCTCCTAATGATGTACAACGATCACAGAGCAGATGAAGATTCTTTCCTCCTCTTGCAGTTTTCTGTTATAATTTGATTAAACCCAATCACATAATCCACTAACATGTTTTTAGACTCTGTGTGACTTAAATGTTCATATAACTTTATATATCTGTATATCTGGTCAGCTTTGGATAAATGTACATAAATATGTTTAAAATACAGAAAAATAACTTTTGCATCTACAGAACCTGCCTGAGAATCCTGCTTTGTTTTCTTCAGTCTCACAGTTTCTCAGTAATAGTTGTAATAATTGTACATCAACCAGGAGCTGCTAATGAATAATTCAGCTCACTACATAAAGCAGGAAAAAATTAAACATGACATTGTAAATTGTTCCAGATAAATTAATACTGTGATGCATTCAAATAAGTACATTTGCAGTCGGTTCCAGTTGACCATGTTTGTGTACTTTTGTGTATGTTGTTGTGGTCTTGCAGGTTCAGAGCCGCCTGGCCGGCATCGAAGAGCGTTACAAGGAGGTGGCAGAGCTGACTCGGCTCCGGAAACAGGCCCTGCAGGACGCCCTGGCGCTCTATAAGATGCTGAGTGAAGCCAATGCCTGCGAGGTGTGGATCGATGAGAAGGAGCAGTGGCTCAACAGCATGGAGATCCCTGAGAAACTGGAGGACCTGGAGGTGGTCCAGCACAGGTGAGGACGGGTCTGGGGTCTGCAGCTGATAAACATCAACCACACTCACACGGTCTTTGTTTAAGACCCAGACCGGAGCCTGAAGCCTCATCCAGGGACATGTTCTTTTCAAGGACCTACTTATAATCTGAACATGAACATGGTGGTAACCCCCATCCCTTAGGAACCTAAGGGATACCCACTGGTGTGTTTTTGTCTCTGTGGGAACCAGAGCCAGTGTGTGTATTTTAGGCTGTGGTTACATGGTTGGTTTTCTGCTACGTTTCCTTCCATATTCTCTGACCACAAAGCATCACATGAATCTGATTCCAGATGTGCTGCTGTGTGTTTGTGCTCTTCTGTCTTTGTGAGGACCAGTTAAACTTTGAAACATTAGGAACCAGGACACTCCTGGTTCTCACTAGTTAGGAACATCAGTGCAGGGTCAGATGTTGAATCTGGTCCACTGTGATGTTTGAGTGTCACCACAGAGATTCATCTTTGCAGAAATCCAGTCTGGACATCACATAAGGAAGGTGGATCTTTAGCTTCTGGTCTCTTGTCAACAAAATCCATGTTATTAATTTGAAAACATGATAAATTATATATGTATTTAATCTTTTTTTTTCTGGATAAAACTACAGTCATGGCCAGTGTTTTTGCTAACTTCACTACTGTGAAGATTTTTTCATGTACTTCACATGTTTCGGAGGAACATGATGAAGCTTCAGAGACTTTTCTTTGCAAATATCTTAGAAGTACCAAACAAGTTGCATTTAAATTTTTCTAGAGCAAGAAAATTCTCAGATTAAGTCAAAGGATTAATCTTGATTTTGCGATGTCACGACTTTCAGAAAGCAAAACATCCATCATTGAAATTAATTACATAAAATTGTCCATCTTGAGTTCAGATTCATCTCTGTTTCTGTTGAATAAACCTAAATTCAGAAGTACATTATTAGTAACAGAAGCCACAGTGAGAGCAGCATAGGTGTTGAATCCACCCCTTTCAACCAATCAGAATCCAGGACTTTCAGTACCTGTAAATAAAGCAATAAATGCAAGTTACATCATCTGCTGTCGTTCTCGATGTAAGTTTTAACATCCTCTCCTTCTGTGTCTCTGTGCAGATTTGAGAGTTTGGAGCCAGAGATGAACAACCAGGCATCCCGGGTTGCTGTGGTGAACCAGGTTGCCAGGCAACTGATCCACAGCGGACATCCCAGTGAGAAGGAAATCAAAGCCCAACAGGACAAACTGAACACCAGGTAATCTCTGTGGGTTAAACCAGGTCATTAACCGGGATTATCAAGTCATTTACACTATCAGGCTTAATGGGTGGAAGTGAGAATTTTCTGATCATTTTTATTTGTGTGTTTTTTTTTTAAGTGAGATTAAATAAATGAACTATATTTAGATTAGAATGAGAAATAAAGCCTGACTGATAAGAGAGAAACATTGGTCTTTGTGTGGCAGAGCTTTAACCTCCGTTAGTGGAGCAGGTGAACTGTGTTAATAGACGACAATAACTGGAAGTGTTCCTGAGCCCATGCAGTGACTTCCATCACAGAATCATGTCTGGTTTTAAAGCAGTGCAGCCGAGGATCCAAAGATGTCAGGCATCGAAAACCAATTTTCAGCCTTTTCCCTTGTACACTGATTTCCCCAGATTCTTGAAATCTAAGATCAATTTATGTAGCATAGATGATGGAATACTCAAAGTTCTCCCTTTTTTTTTTTTTACTTGATTTATCGAACTTTTCAACATTTAACAAATATAACATTTATAATTTCAAGTATGTGTTCATAATACAAAGATTTATAACCCGATATGATAAACAAACAGAACCTATAGAGAAAAAAAAAAAGGCAATACAAACAAAACACGCATCACAAGACAGTCAAGAAAAGTGCATTCTGGTACATTTTTGGAAAGAAAATAAATAAATAAACAGATCAATAACAATATAAACAACTAAAATGTATTTACAGTTCCAGGCCAGGTAACATATTCACATAGTGTAAACGAGGCTCCCATATTTTGTTAAATTTGTTGACAGAGTTATTTAGGGTGCACCTAATTTTTACAGTTCTCTAAATTTTGAAGAACACTAAGCAACAACCAAAAAACTACCCCAGGAATTAAAGTGGTGAACGGACTGATAAAGAAAGTAACTAAACAAGATGTGAACAGAAACAAAATGCTTTAGTTTGATGGTGACCACTGAAATGTAAAGTAAAAATGTCAATAGTTGAGTTCCAGCTGTTGGTGGTGATACATGTTCTACTGGTGTGTGTCCAGGTGGAGTCAGTTCAGAGACCTGGTGGACCAGAAGAAGGATAGCCTGAACTCAGCTCTGGGCATCCAGAACTACCACCTGGAGTGCAACGAGACCAAGTCTTGGATCAAAGAAAAGACAAAGGTACCAACAGAACACACCATGCAGCACCTTTACTCCATCCCAGGTCCTGTTCCACTGTAACTCACCCGATCCACCGTCTGTCCAGGTGATCGAGTCGACCCAGGAGCTGGGGAATGACCTGGCCGGCGTCATGGCTCTGCAGAGGAAGTTGACTGGAATGGAGCGCGACCTTGCCGCCATCGAAGACAAACTGGGCGACCTGGGAAAAGAGGCAGAACGTTTAACCTCCGAACACCCAGAGCAGTGTGAGGCCATCAAGGGCCGTCTGGCTGAGATCACCGGCGTCTGGGATGAGATGAAGGTACGACGGTTAGAGTAGAGCTGTTCAATCCAGCCACTGTTTATATAGAGGGGAAGGCACAGGTTACACAACCTGCACTCACTGTCAGACAAACCTCAACATACAATACTCCAGGTCACTAAATAATACAAATAAAATCCCACTGAAAATGAGTTCCACTTTATTTCCAACACTGCAGCAGTAGCAGATGAGTGGTTACTCACTACAGATGGAATTTCTCAGCCTGCCTCCACTACCACAGACGCTGTGTCACTGCAGGTCACCTCTGATAAAGGTGTTCTGTCTGTCATCCTCATTCGTAGTGAACGTCAAACCAACCACATGTTAGTACGTGTGGAAGGAGTTGTTTCCATTATTAGCCAGAGCAGTGCAGCTTTTAGAGTAACTCCCAACACAAAACTATGTTGAAACCACTTTCAGTTGACGAATCAAAGAATGGACAGTGTTCCATTATTATTTATCATCAGCTGAAAACTGGCTGCTCAGTCAGTTCATCCCTGATATTAAAACTCCTCATGTGTAAAGATTTAAAAGCACATCTTTCCACTTCTGAAGACAGAACATGTCAAGCAATATGTTTACATTCAGTTCTGTGAACAGAGATGATTTTGGTTTTCTGTGAACATTCATCTTGTCTGGTTTGTGTTGGTCAGGATACCATGAAGAACCGTGAGGAGTCCCTGGGTGAGGCTAGTAAGCTGCAGCAGTTCCTCCGTGACCTGGATGACTTCCAGTCATGGCTGTCGCGGACTCAGACAGCGATCGCCTCCGAGGACATGCCCAACACTCTGGCCGAGGCCGAGAAGCTGCTGGTTCAACATGAGGGCATCAAGAATGAGATCCGCAACTACGAGGAGGACTATCAGAAGATGCGGGACATGGGTGAGATGGTGACGCAGGGCCAGACGGATGCTCAGTATATGTTCCTCAGACAGAGGCTGCAGGCGCTCGACACCGGCTGGAATGAGCTGCACAAGATGTGGGAGAACCGGCAGAACCTGCTGTCCCAGTCCCACGCCTATCAGCTGTTCCTCAGGGACACCAAACAGGCCGATACCTTCCTCAACAACCAGGTAAACCTGCCACGTTCACCTGCGCTTTATGTTCACTCTCAATTGTAACGAACAGAATGAATGGATGTAGGATCACCTTCCCCCCCAAAGCCTGGTATGAATACTGAGGTTTAGGTTTTGAGGATTTATGTCTGAGACCTGACATTGTTCAAAATCTGCAAATATATATATATATATAATCACATCTACAAAAAGGCATTATTTACATGTAACCACTAGTATCATTCATCAATCAGTCAGTTCCACCAGGACACTGTAATTGCAACACTTGACATCAGTTTAATCGACCTCTATGAAGTCTACTCAGCCTTGGATTTCTGTCTAATCACTGAAAGATTTCTGCAAATATGACCCATCAACATACCACAGAGATACACCAATCATAGCATTCTCCTCCACGAAATATGAAGCTTCATGTACTGCATGTCATCAAACTCGTGTCCTTATTTGTAGTTGTGAGGTTTCCAACATGTTACAAAATGTCTCACAAATAGAGAACACTGCCAAAGCCTGTACAAGGCAGTGCTGTTTTATCCTTTTTATAGTAATATGGGTATAAACTCCTTTGCATCACATGCAGCAAAAAAAGCAAAAATGTAATATATGTGCAATTATCACTGGTTCCCTTAAGTTTATTGCAAAAAGCACGTAAATGATCATAACATGTGCTGTAATATTTTAGGAAAGCTGCTGTAAAAAGTGGCATTTTAGGAACAATCACAAAGAGCTTTACACCAGTCCAGGATGGTTAATCAGCTATTGTGCGTTTTCTTGGAGAAGCCTCTAGTGGTCATGAGGAGAACATCTCATACAGTATCTGTAGGCATCTCTGCTCCTCCAAACACCACAAAACCACTTTAGAAAATTAACAAAAGAACATCACTAATTATAAGCCGAGCATCTTCAACCTGTATCTTTTTTTTTAACTTCTATTTATGCGGTTTGCAGTGCTTCTAAAACACAGTGTATGAACATGTGTTGATGTTTTATCTTGTATAATTGTAAGACAGCTTTTAGATTCTTCTTTGTAGTTTTAAACACGTTAAACCATATTTATTTTAACTTCTTAGAAACCTGAAAAGATGTAAAAAATGAAGGTCACTTCAGTTCAGAGAGTGACTGTCACATTGCAAATTCTCTTGTCCAGTTGAAGCTTTGGTTCTTTTGTGTATGAGGTCAGAAGCTGCCACCACATGGTAGAACAGTGACATTACAACAACAGGTTCAGATACTTTCTAAAATCTTCTGCCTCTAAGTTCTTTCATTTATGTTGTAGACGTAATAAAACTCATCTATTTGAATAATAGTTTGAGTTAAATTTGGCTAACTCACAAAAAAGTTCAGTGGCCTTGTTTCAGATTATTTAATTGGTGTCATAGATAGATAGATAGATAGATAGATAGATAGATAGATAGATAGATAGATAGATAGATAGATAGCTTTATTTGTCAT
>JAPQRP010000009.1:33432846-33443161 GCA_037367295.1 Apogon hyalosoma | reverse complement strand
GCGAGAAATTTCAAGTACTGGGCATGACCAAAGAAAGACCGATTACAACCGCGGGAGACTTTTGAAAAATCAACTGAGAATTTATTTAGAATCTTGAAAGCATTCTGGTGCAGAATAACACAACTTTTATGGCCACTGCGTGACGCCTTTAATATCTACAATGAATGAGAATAAAGGAAAAATAATGCTTTAATAATCCTAATATCTGGCATAAATATAATGTAACACAAAAAATGTAAATGACTGAAATTTGATCTAAAAAAAGTAAAAGCAAATTAATAATGACATAGAACTTTGCTTTACAGAGTTTAAAATGTGTAATCTGTGAACAGTGGTAATGAGTTTTCAGAATTTTTTGGAAAAATAAAATAAATAGTGCTTTTCATTCACATAATCATTGTCGTTTTATGTATCGAGTACCATCAAACCTTCACACGTCTTCCTCAGCTTTAGATAAATGTGGTGTAAAATTAGGACAGAAGTGTGCGTGTGTGTGTGGTCGTTATATCATTATATTTGATATCACCACCAGTCCACATGACAGTCAACTCATTATTGTGTTACTGTTTTGTATTATCATGATTCTCCACCTGTTTTCATGGTTTATGTCATTAAATGTCTTGGTTTCTGTTGCATGTTATTCCCTGACTAACACACATTCCCAATAAACCTGATCAATCAGAGCCCACGACCCATCCTGGTTTGTCTGTCCATGTCGTTTTCATTTACAGTTGTGTCTTCTTTTACAATGTTTTTTTGTGCTGTGTTAACATTATTAATATTGTAGCTGTATTTTCTGTCATTTTTCTTATTTCAAGTTCTTCAGTTTTCATCCTGGGGCTGTTGAAGTATTATTTCATTTGCACAGTAACAATGATGGGATAATTAGTGTGTAAGCTAATATATCACACAATTGAATTATTTCTGTATTTAATGATAATGTTATGGTTGCAGGCCATAATTTTTGTTTACTGATTTGGTAAAATAGCAAAACTGTCATGTACAGATAGGAAAAGAACAGTTAGAGATAGGTCTGACTTACATGAACAGCATTTCTACATGATTTTTGACATATTCTCCTGATATATCTTAAGGCTTGTTATATGTAGCATTACTACAGTTCTTGGTATTTTTTAGCAACTTCTCCTGCAGTTTGACACAAAAAAGCTCAACAGCAAATAAGATCAAAATGTATCTCCCAAATTGGATAATACGATGGCGTATTAAGGCCGCATAAGAAAATAAAAACACTTCTCACTACGAGAATAAAGTCAGAATATTTCGAGAATAAAGCCATAATATTATGAGAATAAAGTCAGAGTTAAAAAAAAAACAAAAACGTAATTTAATGAAAATGTCATACTTTTATGAGATTAAAGTCGTTATTTTTTGAGATTAAAGCCATAATATTACAATTTAAAACAGGTGGTAAAAATATCATAATTTACAAAAATAAGGTTGTACCCACTCGTCGCATAATGGAGAACTTTGAACATTTTGTGAGGTTCTGTTTTCATTTGGGGTTTACACATGGCGAAATACTGACCCTATTAGCCCCACCCACCATCAGCACTTTAGCATTAGTCGTTCAAATTTATTTTCAAAATATTACAACTTTAATCTCATAAAAGTATGAAATTTTCATTAAATTATGAGTTTTTCTAAAACTACGACTTTATTCTCCTAAAATTATGACTCTTTTTGTCGTCGACTTCATTCTCAGAAAATTACAGGTTTCATCTCAATATTTTACAATTTTATTCTCATAGTGACAGGTGTTTTTATTTTCTTATGTGTCCCTAATACGCCGTCATAGGATAAAGACAAAGATAAAAATAAGTGGCATGAAATCACTCCCTCTCACTTGGGAAAGTTTTACCTCCAAGGAAACATTCATTGGACTCAAAGTTTATTGGAGTTGAATGTTAGTTTGGTCCGTATTCTATTAGTTAACATGGAGGGTCAGGAACTATGAGCCCTGCTCCAATCAACAGCCAGGGCTCCATCAACATACTTTGGCTTCACATTATCAGAATATCATCACAGAGAGGACAGAGGAACTGTTTTACAGCCACATTTACAAAGTGCTGCAGAGATGAAGGATTATTATGAGTTCATGCTGAAGTTAGTTTTGCACTGGTAGTCTATTCTGTTGTAGGTGTCTGTTGTAGGTGGGTTGGGGGGTTGGGGTGTCCATCCCAGCTGGCAACATAAGAATAATACTTGTAATAAGTAATGTTACCAAGAAAGCGCCACACTACTAAGTTTTCTTCTGTTTAAAATGGGAAAATGAATTGCATAACATTATGGATTTATCTCGATGATAACTGATGACATATTTTGAGTCCCAACCATAATTTTGGGAAAGGCAGAAAACTGAAAGTACAAAATGAAGCGAACTTGTTCCTGGTTTTAGAATTTTCTGCAGCACTATATAAGAATTTTTAGAAGTGGTCCAAACAGCCTCTTATTGGATCAGTACAAGCTCCCATAAAACCTTTCTACTACAGGGTAGGTTCTTACTGTCGTCCAGACCCACAGAATCATACTTTAACCCTCCCACCATAACGTCAGACCTCCAAGAGACCAATAAAATCTGCCAAGATCTCAGTAAAACCTCCCAGGATCGGTCCAGCTCTGGCAGTGTTTCAGTTAAAGCTCCCAGGATTGGTCCAGCTTCTCAAACAGTGTCCACCATTGGTCCATCTACCGAGGAGCTCAGTAACAGGGTAATGACGCATCCGCTTGGAGTGGGTGTGGTGTGGAAAAATAAAACCTTGGCTTTTGATACTTGGCCAATCTTCCCTCACTGATACTGAAACCCAGTAATGATCCAAACAATTTGGGTGATAATTGTTTGCGATTTCTTTGTTTGCTTCTCTTGTCTTTCTTCACACCGTTCACCATGATGTGTGTTGTTGTGGTGTTTTGATTGAATATGCATGTCTCAAAACCTGTAATCAGTGCATGATCAAGCTGTGTTGGCGATTCCAATGTTGTTAATGAGAACTGGGCAACTAAAACACTTAAAAATGCAAAGGCTGGTGAGTCAGTGGCTTGATGGAGCTCATGATTCAAGTTTTGTTTCAGGAGTGACAACTGGAGAGGGAGAAGGCTGGAATGGTTTTATAAAAAGAGGACACATGATTTTCTGTATTTATTATCAGTAAACGCTATAAAGACTAATGCCATCAATGAACTAATCCAGATGGTCTTGTCTGTCGATCTGGATCCTGATTGTGCTCTGCATGCAGCTCATAACTGCTTCTGTGTGTCTGAGACAAACCAGATTAAAACCATACCTCTACAGTATCGGGCAGGTCCATGTGTCCTCAGTTGCTCCCACGAGTCCTAACTGTCCTCTCTGTTTCCAGGACAACGTGGAGGGGGCCGAGGTGGTGAATGGGGTGTCGGAGCCCAGCCCCGCAGGGTCTCCCGGGGCATCTCGTAAGGCCAAGGCCAGCCAGGCGGCGACCCTGCCAGCCAAGAGCCAGCAGGACACGCCCACATCACAGCTGGAGGGCTTCCTGCACCGCAAACATGAGTGGGAGGGGCATAACAAGAAGGCTTCAAGCAGGTAAGACCACCTGGCATGGAAATAACCTTAGGTTTTGTTAAGTCGCTTCATTATACACTTGGGGAAATTCAGTCACTGCATTTTATCATCATGAAACACACACAGCACCTAGCGTTAGCATTAGCAGGTAACATTAACAGCATTCATTAGCATCTATATTATAAAAGGGAAGTGGACTCTGTGTGTGTATCTGTGTGTCTCGGGCATCACACAAAATCCATACAGAGCTGACTGCTACAGTTTGTCATACTTATGTATTTATGGTCAAGGAACAGACTGGCGAAAACAGCAAGTTGATAAGACCAATATTTTGGGAGACATTGTGTATGTATGTATATATATATATATATATATATATATATATATACATCAAGAAAAGAAAGGACTGAACTGGATCAGAGGATCTAGCAGCCATGGTTCTCCACGGGTCAATGCGCTAGTTCGCATTAACAGGTAAACTGATCACAGAAAGGTGCCGGTCAGACTCAAACCCAGAACCTTGTTACTGTGAGGTGGAAGTGCTAACCAGGCTGACATTCACTTTTTGTACATTTTTAAGTTGTATTGAAGTTTGCATATAATTTCACTGGTTTCACCAATAATAGTAGAAGTAAAACACTAGAGACAACTGGATTCATCATGCGTTTGGTTTGATGACTGTTTTTGTGTCTGTGCAGGTCATGGCACAACGTGTACTGTGTGATCAACCAGCAGGAGATGGGGTTCTATAAGGACCAGAAAAGCGCTGGTCAGGGGATCCCCTACCACAGCGAGATCCCCATCAGCCTCAAGGATGCAGTGTGTGAGGTGGCCACGGACTACAAGAAGAAGAAACACGTCTTTAAGCTCAAGTGAGTGTTCTGTGGCTGGACACACTCATTTCCCTCCATGATGAACTAGTGTCAGATGTCTGTGACGTAAATAAATACTCACAGGGTTTATTAAATTCTGTTTTAACAGAATCACTGACGGGAACGAGTATCTCTTCCAAGCCAAAGATGATGTAAGTACAAAAATGTCAACATGGCCCTTTAAATGTTACTACATTAACCCTCTAATGTTTTTGCCCACCCCACCCCAATGCTGTACAGTGCGACAATTTCCGTCGCATTTGCTACTAAAAATCATACTGTGCAAAGAGAAATACAAATCCACTAGCACAAGTGTGAAGGAGGTGCGCTGGTATAATGTCTCTGTCTCATGTCCTTTTCGTCAGTTGTTGGAATAGTGCTTCATGGGAGTTGTAGTTCTAAGTGTGTACTGTCCTTCTCAATCTGAATACAAAAGAAACTAATTTCTGGGTAAACGTTCCCGCCCTCACTGATATGTGCCAGGAAACCACGACATTTGTATCATTTTTACCCTTGGCCACAATGGCTGCAGGGTATTGTTATCAGTTGGTCATCCGTCCGTCTGTCTGTCTGCACTGAGAAGTCTGTCCACAAGTGTAAGTGCAGGCCCCCACAGAGTTGACCGGACTCAGCCGTAAACACTTCGTGGATATCTGCGCGTACTCAGACCTCAATGCGGACTCAAATCGGACGTGGCAGTGCACAGCATGGTTAAGAAAAAAAAAAAGAGTGATGAATGAAAATGCCTCTGTAAACCATTATTTGAATAATCAAACATTGGAGTCTCCACTTCCTGTCCAGCTTCACTGACAGTGGAGACGATAGAGTGAAGGAATGGAACTAAACAACAAGAACTGTCAGCAATATTTAGCTCCAGCCTGTGAAAATGACCCTAATGTTAAGGCCAGTGTTAATAATGCGACACAGGCGGCTGCCAAGGGCAACATGTGCTGGAGGGGGCGACAAATTACAGACAAAAAAAAACAAAAAAACAGCTAAATTAGAATATCTGTATAATAAACATGAAACACACCCTTTACACTTCCTTGACATGTTTTTTCTTAAATAAATCATAATCAAGCCTCAATATGACAAATCTTTATTCCATTTATCCCACTGTGGGGATTCTAACATTCATTTATTTCTTATTCGCTATTAAAGACATGACACCAAATCACATGATCTGAAACATAAGTATTTAAACAGTTCACATTATTTTTCATTGTATATTTATTTCTCTTAGATTTACTATATCCCCGAATGGAGTTTTGGGGATATTATGTTTTTGGTCCGACTGCCGCCGCCAGATATCCTTCATGTTAACGCGATAACTTGAAAAATATTGGGTTTAGAAATTTTATGTTTTCCATATCAATGAATATCATGGAGAGGAAGAACTGATTTGATTTTGGACGATTTACCATTTCTAGATTGTCCACAAGGAGCCGCTCAAAAGTTTAAAATCACTAAACACTATTTTGTTCATATCTGTGGAACTATTTGTCTGATTGACTTCAAATCAAGTGCAAATGAAAGGTCATGACCTGGGGATGCATCACGCCATGACATCATTAAGGATTGGGGGCGTTCAGGGATATACCCCTAGCCGTCGCTTCTGACGGTGTAAGCCTAGTTTCTCTTATACTTAAGGTTCATTTACATTAATTCTTTCCCACTGTATGGACTGTTTTACATAAATCTTGGATTCCTTTATACATCTGTTGCACAAATCAACTCCAGTTTTAATTCACAGTCTCAAACATTTTACATATTGCCAATCAACATATCAGTGACAGTCAGTATTTTGAAGATTTTCATAAGTCAGTTGGGATACGCCACACATTATACAAAGTACCATATTTAAATGTGGCAACATTTATAAACACAATAATTCAGACCAAGACAGACTGTTCACTGATGCACATTGAAAATATAGTACTGTTGATTTTTCATATTTAAATTCATCCTGTTTTGTTCAAGTGGAGGAAAAATAAAGGTTAAAGAATCACTTTAATCGTTCAACATTGTTAGAATTTCTGATCAGTATCAAATTGATTTAGCCAATAAACACGTTAACTAACTGTCCAACTGTGTGTGCTACTAAATTTTTCTTTGTGCTACTAAAATGTTTAACTTGCTAGCACCAGTGCTACCACCTAAAAAAGTAAGTGTAAAGCCCTGCACCCGCCCCAGAGGGTGGGGGTACAGAGATATACCAGGAATCCGTCCGTCTGTCAGAGACTTTTGTCCAACTCATTTCTCAGACAGTATTGACCCGATGCTTTTCACACACGTTCTTTGCATGTGTTCTCCTCTCAATTTGTGCATTTTGTACAACTTTTTGAAAAGGTTGAAAGTCAAGACCCAAAATAATCCCTGTGTAGGCAGGGTGTAAGTGAACAGGACGGGCAAAGTATTGTGCAGCTGGGCGTGGTATTAGTAAGCTCCGCCTACTTTTTTCACTTGTTTTATTGTTGTTGTTTATAGTTTTTCCATGTAGTCTATTTATTTTCACGTAATTATTGATGTGATGTGTATTTTCTCATGTTTGGATTGGTGTTAAATGCTCAGCCTGCTTTTATTTATTTTCATTCTTTGTATTTTTTATTGTGTTATTTTTGTCTTTATTCAAGGTTTTAGTTGAGTCATTTTTTTGAATAGTTTGTATTTTGATTGATCATTTTTATTAGATTTTTAGCATTCTCTTTTTTGCATTTAGATTATTTTATTCTGTGTTTCTATTAATTATTTCCATGTAAGCGTATGTGTTTTATCTGATTTAATTGTATTTAGTGCTTTTTTGTAGTTGCCCTTCTGTTTTAACATATTTCTTATTTCATCATGGTTTATTTTCTACCGTTTCCTCTTTTTAAGTTTTGGACCTGGAACTGTTTTCTAGTTATTCTACTGTGATGCATCTCTGTCTTCATCGTCTTCATCCACAGGAGGAGATGAACACATGGATCTCGGCCATAACGTCTGCGGTGTCGGGTGAGAAGTCGGACGTGACGCCCAGCAGCCATAGCACGCCGGCACCGGGCGCACGCGCTCAGACCCTGCCGGCCTCAGTTGCCACGCCAACAGCTGAGTCGAGCCCGGGGAAAAGAGAGAAAGACAAGGAGAAACGCTTCAGTCTTTTCAGCAAGAAGAAATAGACGCTCTTCCTTCCCTCCTTCCTCCTCCTCCTCCTCCTCCTCCTTCATCTTCCCTGTGGTGCTGTTTGGGGTCCTCCCTCATTTCTGATCAGGCTTCGGTCAAATGTTTACTGACCCCAGCTCTGGTCTAGAGTCCACTTGTAGCATCTGATACTGTCATAAAATCTAATCCAAGTAACAGCTCGACATGTTAACGTAGAACTAAATTTGACCGTGATTTGGCGTCTTCTACAATTAAAAACGTAATACCTCTGTTTAATGGTGAAACGGCTGCACGCTACCAGATGTCATTAATATTTTGACTTGTTCAACAGTTGCCTATACCTTCGATGTCACTGCATCCCAAGAAAAAATCCCAAACAGCTCCTCTCCCTTCCTCATGCCTCCTCTTCCTCTTCCCCCTCTTCCTCTTGAAAAGCGTGACTCCAGCATGAAGCTCCGAGCCAAAACTCTCCACTCTGTGCCTATCAACCGTTCGGCTCAGAGCGACAGTAACAACCACCTCCTGTATCCTCTGTTCAGTTTTTGTAAGATAAGGAGCTGGAAAAACCGATGAGGAAAAAAAAAAAAAGATCTGATTTAGGAAAAATCTTAATGGGGTCTGCAAACGCTTCAGGCAGCTGCTGTCATCTAAGAAAACCCAGAGTTTGCCGCTGAACAACAACACCATGTAGAGGAGTTCCCAGAATATCCCACTTATTATCTTTAATGCTATTATTTGTGTTTTCTATCTCCTGATGTTTTCTGCTTTCTCATCACCCCGCCTACTACTACTACTGCCTTTGTGGGTTTGTGTTTACGCTCCCCTGCAGACGCCTCAGTTTTGTTACTTCTCTTGTTTTGTTTGGGTTTGTTCTTCTTTCTTTTATTTCAGAGTTGTAGGTAGTTTCGTTTAGGGTCCATCCTCAGTTTTTGCGAGGCCTTGTCTTTGCAAGATGACGTGTATCCCTCTGTAGTGGGGAAACCTGAGAGCACAGCAGGGTAAACCTCTGAAAATCACACCTGCAATTTGAGATCCAGTGTCAGAAAATAGATTAAAAAAAATAAAAAGTCTGAAGGCATGTTGTAAAAATTGCTAAGGATTCTGAAAATGGTGAATGTTAAAGAGCAGAAACTTAACCTAAAGTACAACACAACTTCTGCTTTTGGGAAACAACCCTAGTTATGCACTGAATTATTTTCTGTCACCGTAGTAACCACCAGTTAAAGGACAGTTATGGTTATTCTCTTTGATTTTGGTGCTGTCTAATTCCTGAAGCATCACTTGTACATCAAGGTGTGGCTGTCATTTGGAGCATTACCCTGCAGTGTTTTGAACTGTATGTATAACTTGTGTATAACAAACTGTTAAAAAAATAAACCTGTGTTTAATTTCACTTATTATTACTGCTACTAATAAGATCTACCGACCATAATAAGCTTCATTTGACTATAACTCTTTACAAAACAAGCTAACAATATGTACACTTAACAAATCTGAATGAAGGCGTCGCTGAGTTCGCCTCAGCGAAGAATAAATAACTAAGACCAGTAAGAATGTTCGATAACTTTAAAGCATCAAGTAAGGTTTATTTTTACTGTCTTTTACGTATTTGAAATATTTACTTCTGCCCATAGTTACTTGGAAAAACGTTCTGTTTCCTCCTGTATGTACGTTCTGTTCCACAGTTAAGCTATGTCTAAGGTTTATTTAGTCCAACAAGTCTGGAGACGTAGATGTACTATAAAAACAAAAATTACTTTCAAGCATTGCTGTTTAAATGGAAAAGTTGGTTCTAAAAAGCATTTACTGGAAGTGAGTTGTGTAATGATAATGGTCGCTTGCTTGTTGGCTTCAGCACTCCATTTTTAAGATTATTAGAATTTTGCCACCAACGCCTGCAGTGAAGCCTGTTCAGTTACTTCTAATGTCGGAGCCTTTGGTGACCAAACCAGGAGAGCGCACCGGAAGCAAAAGCCCAGACTGATCAAATAAAAGGGTGTTTTTTATCTGCAGCTTATGTTAGGTCAGACTTCAGTTTACCATTCTGCAAAACTGAAATGTCTACAAAACACTTGGATTTTGACCAAACCTTAACTCTGGATTTAAGACTTTGCAATAAGTTTGAAAAAAATGAAAACACATTGCTTTTCAGCATAATAGAACATTTTAATGCTGTTAGTAGATGCTGGTAATAGACTTCCATACAGACCGTACAAGTGGAAGGAAAAACAAATGGACAGATTAAAATATAGTTGCTTTTTTTTTTTATCTGAACTTGGTGTCAGTCCAGTGAGGCTTCAATTAAATTTGAAGCATTTCAGGTTCTGCAGCCGTTTCAAACATGATGTTGGTTTTTATTTAGTAGGAAGTTCATGTATATTCAGTTACTAAAATAATATACAAAGAACACCTTAAATGGAAGTCCATGTTGTAACCCTCTGAAACAGCAAACAAAATCTGCATGAAAACAAACCGTAGACTTCCAATGTTCACTTGTGTGAAAACAGGTCAAATGTCTGAACCGTTTTGTCATCCACAGACTTCAGACCGGTTTTTGTTTTCTGGTAAAAGACTTTAAAGTAACCGGAACACTTCACTGGGTAGTTGGCTCCTCTTACTTTTTTCTTTTTGCTCCATTCTCTGGCGATTTGATCAATATAGTGTGCATTCCTCTGTCACTGTAACCATAGTAACAAGATATTTCTTCATATTGCACAATCAAAAATGCCACGATGTGGGTGGGCGGGTA
>JAPQRP010000009.1:33410006-33423292 GCA_037367295.1 Apogon hyalosoma | reverse complement strand
AGTGTTGAACTGACACACTTAATCATGATCATATCTATCACTGCCATTCACACACACACACACTCACGCACACACACTCACACTCACACACACACACACACACTCACGCACACGCACGCACACACACACACACACACACACACACACACACACACACGTAATGCAGGGTTCTTCTGTGGTAGCTGATGGGTAATTAGAAAGCCTGTAGTTCATCTCCTCTGTTACAGGAACAATAACAGAATGTGGAAGCTTTTAACAGGTGTGTGTGTGTGTGTGTGTGTGTGTGTGTGTGTGTGTGTACTTTACACTGGAGTGCAGATGTCAGAGGAAGAGCTGCTGCTGTCATTGTTGCAGAGAAAGTGCGTGCACATGCATGTGAGTGTGTTTTGACTGTAACTGTGTGCATTACCAGGAAGTACTTGGCAGTGTCAGATCAAAGGGAGCTGTATAGTCTGCCTGCTGTCTTCCTGACTAATTAACCACACACACACGCACACACACACACACGCACACGCACACACACACACACACGCGCGCACACGCACACACACACACACGCACACACGCGCACACACGCACACACGCGCACACACGCACACACACACACGCGCGCACACGCACACACACACACGCACACACACACACACACCCACACACACACACCCACGCACACACACACACACGCACACGCACACACACACACACACACGCACACACACATAGCGGGACAGATAAAATTATGATGAAACCACAGCCAATAAAAGCAGATTTTTCTCTGGGTTTTACAGCGATAACTTGAATCTCAAGGCAACTGGACTCTTACTCATCTGATGTTTTGTCTTTTTTTTCATTAAGGGTGCTTTTCAGAAACTCTTGCGGGCGTTTTATCTCACCCACACAGTTTGATTTCTCCAAAGCTGAAATCTGAACAGAAACTGGTGTGTGCTGTTCCAGAAAACAGCTCCTTGGGGCTTGTGGCAGTTATTATTTCTGTAATTTTGGATCTTGTTTTTATGCAGAATACTGGTTTTTAAATATTAACATGGCAGCTGACAGCTCTTTATTTTTCTGCACTTCACCCATCTGTAGTTCAGGAAAACTCAGCCCTGTTAAACAGAGCTAAACATGTCATACCTGTTATTGCAGAACTCTTACTTACCTTTTCTTAGTTTGTATTTGCATGTTTTCAGCTGTTCTATATTTGGAGCAAGAACTTGTTTTCCCTGGTTTTGAATAAATGCATAGAAAGTAAATCAGTGCGATGCAGCACTAGGGATTTTCTCTGTTGATGAGAGCAAATTAGAGTGAGGAGCGGAGGAGAAACATGATTGAGTGAGGTCACTCATTCATCCTTGTGTCCACAAACACACCTGGTGCATTCACTAACACTCAACAGCCTGTGAATCATCCCAGCAGCAGACGTGTTTGGACAGTTTTTACAGCAGGTCAGTCAGCTGCAGCCTGTCTGTGTGTGGACATGGTTTTATCAATGTTGCTGCAGTCAGTAACTTGGAGGCTGTCGGCCTCTTCACAGGGACATACTGCACAGCCTGGTGATGTTAAACAGTGCATTAGTTTAATTAGAGAGTAAAAAGTTGTTTGAAGGTTAGAGTGAGGTTAAGCCTCCTGGACATGAATGTATACCACTGTAATACAACCTCTTGGAAAAGCTGAAGGTACCTTCAGTTAGGTTCCAACACTGTACAACACTGAAATACATACTAATGGAGCCAGTGCAACAATATGCCAACATTGATGCCAGACTGGATCAGCAGAGGGTGTACTCTACTGACGTCTGATTGGTTATTTAAAACAGGTACACATAGGTTAATTCTCCCTCACATAAGTACTGATGAAGATCTGGAGTTGGTCCCTGAGGGCCTTCAGTGGCAGCTCACTGATACTAATGTGTGCTATGTGCTAATGCTAATGTTAATGCTAGGTACCATGTGTAATATGGATAAAATGCAGGGGCTGAATTTCTCTATGGGGATTTTAAAGTGAGTTAACTGTTAACCTTTCATGATACTAAGTAGCTGTTATTGGTTCTGTATATGTTTCCTGTTGAAATATTTACTAGTACCACTAGCACTAATGCTTGGAGAGTGCTAATGCTAATTAGTATAGCTCTTCTCCATGGCACAGGTATGTGCATAATTACTTTCAGACAGGTAGTGAGACTGTGTACATGATGTATTTATTGTCCAATAACTCATCACATTTTGTCAGATATAACCTGGATGTGATTGGGGAGGCGCCCTATAGTCAGAAGGCCCATTAGTCAGATAAGGGTTAGATTTATCAACTTATTCCAAACTAATGTTTTGACTAACAGGCCTTCTGACAACAAGGTGGGCACCAAGCATTTCACCTTTTCTTAGAGATGCCTTGTCAATAGTCACTGACAAAGGGTGTCTGACAAATGTGGTCAAATAAAACATTTTCCTTTGGAATGTAGTGGTAGAAAAAAGTCATGTTTAACTAATTCATGTGTTGTTATATGAGTGTTTCATCTGATAACACCAGAGTACTACAAAAGAACAACTCCATACAGCTAAAAACAGAGCTGTCATCAATGACCATCTTAGGTGTCGGTGTTGCATTAGTGGAAGTGGAACAATCGAGGTTCAAGTACTTAAGCTCCAAACTGAAGCCAATAATGAAGAATTTGAGAGTTGAAATAACACCAACTCCCATGACTTTACACTGGATTTCGCTGTAAAAATACTAAATGAGTAATTTTTCTTTCAGGACTCATTCTAGTCTCATTGATTTTTATTTGGACCTTCTAATAAATGATCTGGTCCATCTGTAAATTATTGCTCCTGTTATAAGTTCTTAAGTTGCATAGAAGTCTCTGATGTCCGCTGTATCTGGCTTTGTTTGACATCTGTGATTGACAGATCTCTCATCTGCTAAATTGGACTTTCAGAGCTTCTGTTAATTGAATAAAACAATTTTTTTGGTGACAGCACCACTGTAGTTGTAGTTAACCGGTTCCACTAATAAGACTGTAAAAATTACATCATTACACAATGTTGGTCTTTAGCAGCACAGATACCCTTATCCCTCCCGGTTTCCGCTTCCGCGTCAATTTTGTCCAAATTTGGTCTCTTCCAGCTGTAAAATTCAGCTACAAATTCAACGACAGCCAAATCACAAACTACTGGAATCAAAAGAACAGTGTGGAAACTAATAGGTGACGTCACATCTGTCCAATGATATCAATGTCGGCTGGTGAAATAATTTTTTGGTGGCACAGTATTCAAGTCAGTTTTCAGCTGCGCTATAACCACATATCAACACTAGGATACATGTACATGCACTGCTATTGGAAAATATTAATTTCAATTAAAACAAAAATACACAGTAGCCTATGTGTTTCCAATCAGGTATTTTTTATATGTACATTTCTCCGTCTATCCTTCAAACATGGACATTTTTCCATGACCCTATTGTTGAAGTCAGGCATGTCCCTGATAAATGTCTTTTCCACTGACAGTTTGGACAATGCATTTAGACCTGGGGTGAAGGTAGTGCAGGTAGATCGCATGGCATTTAAAAAAAATAGAAAATCAACATGAGGGCTAAAACAATTTGGCAATACTACTCACACCAGGAGTCAATCCCCTGAACACCTGCATCAAAGCCAGTTGTGTTAACCACTGAGCTATACAGCCACTTATTGTTGGGGCAGTAGGATCATTTAAGGACCTATTCACTGATTGCATTTCTGAGGAAAGTCTTGATTCTTTTCAGAATGTGACGTTTACTCCTTCGGGTGGGGCTTGGGTGCAATTTTTTGCACCCCGAGGCTTTCCTATCTCCCGTACTGGAGAGAGTCTACTGCACAAGCAGTATTTATAATAAGAGTCTACTATGGTAAAGGGGAGCCTTGGGTGCAGATTTTTGCCCTAAATGGGAAACATTAACGCAGATTATACACGGTACTCGCAGGCTGTTTCATGTATGGCTCATTTATTTAAATATGAATGTTTTTGTGATTGCACCTTCACCCTTAAGTAGCTGGGATAAGTTCCGGTGAGCCCTGTGACCCTGGTGAGGATAAAGCAGGTTGAGAAAATTAATGAATGTTTTTGTGATAGTATTTTATGTGATTCCTATCGTCTTCCTCTTCATGTGAGACAGGTGGGGTGGTGCCCTAGCGCCCTCAGTTGATGAGCTGCCACTACTGATAATGTACAATCTGTGGGATCAGGCAGTAACAGCAGATGATATCCCTTCCATTGCCATTAGCCATGATTAGCATTTGCCTTTAAGACTCTACAGTTTGATGAAGTGGTAGAAAAAAAGCAGACGTAGGAGCATTTGTCTTCTACAGTATGAACAATATCTGTGTCTCCAAACATTGTTGAGTTTGGTTTTGCATTGTTTCTTTTGTTGCTAAGCAGGATATCTTGTTTTATTTAAAGGGCTCATATTTCGCTAAACCCACTTTTATTAGTCTTTGGTTCATTTATTTGTGTATTTAGACCCTAATAGTACAAAAAGTTTGAATTTGAACCCTCCAAGTGCTGCGATGATATCTTTATATTAATTTTGGCAAAAATCAAGTGGATTTGTACAATTCTACTGGATATCCTTCTTAATTTGTTGCATCTATAACTAGTTACGTCATGACATCTGCACATATAAGGTCCAGACTTCAGACCAACATTTCTCCAGTACAACATGATTGTTTGTCAGCAGCAGCGGTTGTAGTCCATACTGAAAATATGTCCAAACTTCACATGGGCGTGAAGTGGCTTATGTGCATTTAAAGGGCCAGCGCTCCAAATCACCTTTCTAGTGTCGTGACTCAGAAATAGGGTTGAAGATGGACCTGTGGAGGTGAATGAATGAAGAATTCAGAGCCAAGCAGAGCATTTACAGTTTATGTGGACCACAGGGAAATGTTTGAAAATGCATAATTCCACTTAAAAAAGCTAAATATTACTCCTTTAAAGTTAAATATTCCTTAAAAAAAACACTGTAATTATCTCATCTGCCATGGCTTTCTATCTGTTTGTTTGTTTGTTAACTCTGATCATAAGTAATCTGCTAAAATCCCTTAATAACAGACTGAGGTCGTAGACTAGCAAGTCCATGTTCTATGGGTAAAAAGTACTGTTCTTGTAGTTGTGGCTTCAAAAAGAACCCTCGCACACATAACATCAACACCTACTCATGATGATTATTGTAAATGCTAACATTATAAGTTGCACAAGTAATACAGTTTGTTTATTGTGTCTTATTTCTAAAAGTCTACAGTCAAGTACAGTCAGACACTTGTGTGGACTGAGTTCACAAAGTGTAAATCTTCAGAGTGCAAATCATTAAGAGTAAGGATAGAATTAGATGAATGTCAACCAACGATAAAGTGTGTATTTTACAATAATTGAAAAGCAGAATGCTGCCTCTGTTTTTGTTGGTGCTAAATTATCTCTCATGTCAGACTGCAGGTTTATTAGCAAGATGGGGTGATGCCACAAGTAATTGTAGTGCATGTATTTTTAAAACTAATTCAATACAGATCCTGGTTATATTTAGATTCAGAAACAAGAGCAAAAATAGAAGTGGATGTGCTGGAGCGACATGACAGCACAACACTGGGAAATATCAAATTAATCTGCAGCTATATTTATACACCACCTTCAAGACAAGCATCATTTGATGTGTTGCAAAATGGAACTATAATTGCAAGTAGTTATAAAACTATGCACATTTTGCAAATAAATCTGAGTGAAATAAAAGGGCGTGGCCTACATGCAGCTTCATATGAGGAATATTAAGGTGATTTGATGTGTGATGAATGGTTTGCAAGTTATTTGATTAAAAAAACCAACACATTCACTGTCATTAACCCCCCCCCAAAAAAAAACAAAAAACAAAACAAAAAAAAACAACAACATAGTTTTCTAACAAAAAAAAAGTTTTACCTGCCTCCAGCTTTGGAGCATATATCTTTAAAAATGTTTTACCAGGCCACTATTTGTCCAGTGTACATCAAATCTGAAACTGTGGCCTTCTCACCTTAAATGGAGATGGTTGGGGATGAATATGACAGAATAACAAAGAGAACAGTGTCCACGTTGAACTGAAGGGAAATACTAGATCCATTTTTTATGTTTGTTATGGGAGTTTCTTGCTTCAGCCATAACAAGGGTATTTTTTCACCCTAACCTGGTAGTTACTGTGAAACTGAAACTTAGCCATAAACATATTACACTCTAAAAGCATATTGTGCAGCCACAAACAACACCAATTTAAACATTAAACTCCTAATGTGAACCTCAAGTTTCATGTCATATTTTTATTTATTTATTTTTACATTGTGGATCTTTCTGTAAACCTGGCTTTAATCTGCTAATGTAAAACTCATGTGTTCTGCTTAAAATCTTAAAGCAGAACATTATCATAATAAGTCAGACCCGGTGGGACATTTGGTTACCTTACCCATAACCAATTTTATCTGCAGAAGACAAAGAAGACCCTGAACAAAAACCAAACCATTTTCCAAACCTGTTGCTGCTTGGATCCCATATAAATCACACTGCAAAAATCTAAATCTTACCAAGTGTATTTTTCTCATTTCTAGTCCAAATATATCATCACATTCAAAATTAGACATAATCACCTAAAGAGTAACTTTTCAGTGAGATATAAGAACTGATTTATAGATAATAGATCTGGAAAATCTGATTTCAAGAAATCTGACCAAGATAATTTTCACTTGTTCCATTGGCAGTTTTTTTTTTTTTTTTGCTTAATTCAAGCAAAATAAAATCTAAATAAGTTCTTATATCTGACTGAAAAATTAATTTTTAGGTGATTATATTTTAAATGTGATGAGATTTGGAAAAATACACTTGGCAAGATTTAGATTTTTGCAGTGCAAGACTAAAACCCACAAAAACACTAGGAATAAAACCAACAACACAAATACTGGCCTTGGACTAGACCTAGTAGGTCTGCTCTAAGTCTTGTTATTATGACCTTATACTAAAAAAAAAACAAAAAACAAAACAGGCTGTACTTTCTGAACCGCAGAATTAAACATAATGTTTGACTGTGACTGTCTATGCTCCGTCTATACATCGTGCTACTATGATACTCCGGCTGATTGTCTTTAAAAACATGTATGTGTTCGTTTATAAGCAATAATGTCGTACAGTAACAGAGTAAGAGCTGGATTAGCTGCTGCTGGAAACATCAGTACCACCAGTCCAGGCTGATGCATTGGGCTTTTTATCGTGGCTGGCACCACAGTCACTGCTGTTACTGTGGAAATCTGCCAACTGCAAATGAATGGAGGCCAGTTCTGTTCTCTGCTTAACAAGAACATATCCTCCCATATTTACCACCAATACTCTTCACAAATGGTCGAGAATTAAACCCTCCGACTCCTCCACTGAGTTAAGTCTGCGTTTATATGTCTGAATTTGATGGTATTATACAAATGTCACGGTCCCTCATAGAAGAATCGATTTTAAAAAAACAAAAAACAAAACCCCTTAAAACCAGATTAAAACCATGATTATTAAGGCTACTCATCTCTGTGTCAGCACAGCCAAAGAAAAGCAACTATTTTGACCGATATTTGAAGTTGTTCAGACCACATAAGTAGGTCTGGATTAAAGGCGTGAAGTTTTCGTCTGCTGCAGTGTCTCTTATTCTCCACCCACAGATTGGAGCTGATCTGACAAATCTGCAGATGACTGAGGTAGTAATTACATTTGCATTTTAATCACTGAGAACACAGATCAGGGCTGACGTATACCAGGACTGACCGCAGAGGAAAAATACCAGACCAATTATCAGAAAACTTGAGAGGAGGTGGAGGCTCAGACAGGAGCTACTTCAATAAATTGAAATAGGAAAAAACTTTTCTGTTGCTAAGCTGAAATGATTAATCGACTTGAATCGATTAAAAAACATATTCTGTGACAATTTTCCTGAATCAAAGCTTCGTTTCCTTTATGTCACTGCTGCTAAACAAAGGTTCCACTGTTGTGTTTCACACGGACGCTTATTGTGATGCACATGACGACAGGATCAACACAAACAATATGGAGCGTAGCTCAGAATAGACAAGGACAGAAAGGCAGAAAATGTCTAAATGTTTATTTTTCTACACCGGAACCATCACTTACTCCTTTAAACTTTGAAGATTTCACAAACATTAAAAATATTTGTCTTTATTTTTTCAGTTGTATGTTAGTTCCATGTTCAGTTGTTAGTCAGTTGGATCCAAATGTGTTGTAGACTGCAGTGCACATACTGTTTGGAGATGTCATTGGACTGGTTTGTTGTTATTTATATGTATAGATATTTATATATTTTATACTTTTATACTGTTGTTATTGTTGTTTTTTCTATGTACATTTTATATATTTTATTAATTTATTTTTCCTTGTTTATTTCACGAAAACTGTAATCAAATAATTTATGAAATTGATTTGTGTTGATTAATTGATTAACCATTTCAACTCTAGTCATAACATAATAATAACACTGTTCTATCATCATCATCTATATGTGCTATGTCTGTCTTTATAGATGTCCACATGTTTGTCCACGTGTTAAATTAACCTTAAATAACTTTATGTGATTAGTCTGAAAGCATTTTAAGTTTAAATAAACCAAAGCACGACTCAGAGGCCAAAGATGGGATATTTCTGCAAAATGTATCCAGATGAAACTATTCAGTCTGAAAGTCTGGAACAAAAAAGGCAAATGTGGAAGCACCTTAACCTCCTGAGACCCTGGAAAGTAAAAAATATTGGCTATTTTACGTTAAATAATTGCCTTGATTGGAAACAGCATGTTGGTCTAAATAAATAAATAAATTTTATATATATATATATAAAAGACAGAAGACAAAAATGCATTGCTGGGTTTCAGGAGGTTGATGTAAATGTGCTTTTAGTGCAGAAAAAGTGAGGGGCAGGAGGAGAACACTGACTGAAATTGTTGGCTGATGGTGGATTGTTCTAGAAGAGTACATCCTGCTGCTGTTCTCAGTTCCACCAAAATGTAAAAGAAGGTTTACTGATATGTTTTCATCTTTATTGTAAAAGATAAGGAGGACTCATCCTTGTTTTAATCTCTGCAAAGGCACCAGAAGGTTATATTTTTTTGGGGGGTTGGGAGGAGAGGATAATAACTGGTAAATTGGACATTGAGTGTTTCTTGGTGCCGGGGTGTGTGTGTGTGTGTGTGTGTGTGTGTGTGTGGGGGGGGGGGGGGCAGAGTCTCTGCTCACTCCTGTTGAAAGCTCTGAATCGTAGCCTGTCTTCCTCTCTCCGCCTCCTGATGGATCGTTTCAGTAATTGCAGGCTCCGTATTGACGCATTAAATCCATGCTGAGTTTGTCTGACAGAGACAGAACGGGACCGTCTTTTTTTTTCTTTCACTCTTTCGCTCTTTCATGGCCCAGGCCTCCCAGGGGGTGGGGGCGGCTTTTATGTTCTTCTGCAGCAAAGCATCGCTGAATAGCACCAATTATGACCGGAAGCTAGATGCTGCTGTAAAGAGCTCACATTTCCACACTCAGATCTGTTCACAGCAGTTCACCCAAGTTCATGTGTTTTCATCATCACTTATCAGACAATTTCCTGAGTATTCGAGTCAGTTTCACCTGAAGTACACTTACCTTGGAGACATTTTTACAAAAGTTGACATTCAAGACCATTTGATCAAATATGAATAAACTTTTCTTGTGGAAGATGAATCATATTCATGATTTTTCTGAAATAAAATGAAACCATTTGCTGGTTTCAGCTTGTCTGTTACTTTGGTCATTGACATATGGTTCAGTTTGCAATCTGTTTCCACATTAAACGCCATATTTACACTGTGTCTGATGATGCAAACAAATAGTCTTTCCTTCCATCGTCCATGTTAGCTCTGTTCATGTTTCACATGAGCTCACATTTACAGTAATACATTTGAATGAGCTGTGACTGAAGGATCTAGATTGCTGTTTTCAGTGCAGAGTTTTGTTTTTTTTCCCTTTTTTTTCCCTTTTCTGTCCTACTTCCTGTTGGTCACAACCAGACTGACACACATACGAAGCCTTTATGTTAGTCAGGTACTTTTAATTAGGTATTTCTGCTCTCTCTGTGTTTCTTTACAGTTTGTCAATGTGACACCATAGGTTTAAAAGAAAAAGATAACAAAATGGAATAGGGGTAAACCTCCACAACAAAATTAAGAATTTATAATAAAGTCATAACATTACTCACATCTGACATAAGGCATGTACTTGCTCCATAAGAACAGATAATGGTTTTTATCTTCTGGAGGTGGTAAGAATGAGAACACAATTTGTTTGGTTCTAGACATTTCGTACTTTATGAGAGACACCAGTTCTGAACTCCTGGGAAGTCCTCTGCTTTTTCCCAGCCTTTCTGTGTTGAGTTAATCTGGGTTTCATCTGGGTGTTTCCCCGGCCATTAAAAAATAGAAATAAAAAAGAGACCGTTTCTCAATATTCAATCAATCTGGGGAACTCTGTGAGTACAGTGTTGGTAAGAACAGTCCCAGAGAGCGGACTTCCGAAGAACACCAGTCTCTGTAATTGGAACAGTTGATACTTGTGAACTTTCCTCTCTGGTTCTGCTGTATTTCCACCATCGGCTCCCTACCGAATTTCCCTCAATCCACCACAAGGTCACTTGATTTGATTTTAATACATCTGTACAACTATTTACATGTTAGATTGATTATGTTCATCATGTCTTCCATTCCAAATGTTCGTTAGAGAAGCGTTTGACAGCTCTGATGAAGGCTGAAGCTACAGCCAAACTACTTGTCTGATCACAAGAAAATCTCTAACGAATATTTACTTGTTATTTATATTTGTATACATTTTGTATATTCTTAAAAACTGGACAAGCAAATTTTGTTGAATCCCACATCGTGATAATAAAGATGTATTCCTCACTATCTTGCCCCTCATGCGTGTTCCAACATTGTATCACATCATCTGGTGACAGTCATCTACTCAATAAAACGTTTCTGAATTAAGTTTTCACAGAAGCGCATTTGACATTAGCATGAAATGCATCTTGGGATATTTACCAGCCAAGTCTACGTGAGTCACCAACCAGTGCATCCTTGGTTTAAGCTAGCTGACTAGAACAACATCTGGGTATTTGATGCGATCTTGGTTTGTCCGAACTTTTAAAGGGAACAGTATTTGGGCTGCGACTGATGATGTTTCGTGAGAACAGAAGAACAGACAAGACAGACAACACATTTTGAGAAACGGCCGAATTACCCTACAGGGATGACAAAGCAAGTTTACCTTTTTAACCACGCCCACTTCAAATTTCTGACCAGTGAAACAAGAAGTGTTAGACACCACACAAGAAAAAACTTCTGCCTGGATGATGTCAAGAACAAGCTGCCAGAAAAAAAAATGACATCATTCTCTTCTTGAACCCCTGAGAGACAGAACTAATATCTTTGTTCTGGCGGAGGATGGAATAACCTTAAGTTGGTTATTATTTTTACTAAAATTACAGCTGAAGTTCAGTGTTTCACACTTGCAAATTAAGTTTGGATCAACCTGGAAAGTCAATAGATCAAACCAGGTCAGTGGTTTCTTGAAGAGACTGTGATTTCTACGTGGGTTTATGGAACTTTAATTACAGTGGGCTTCAGATGTAAAGGAATGTGTAATCTTTGGAAAATCAGAGTCAGGATGAATCTAGAGATATTTGATGTGATCTGTGTGTTCAGATTTGGTGCTAATTGCCTCAGAATGTTAAAAAAAAAATCATCAATCACTATCATTGACTTTTAACTTGTATATTTGCTAATCTTACAGCGCTTTTGTGTTATTTAGTTGAAAATGTTTTTATTTTTTACACTTATTGAGAGGATTGTCAGCTTTGTAAACTTTATAGACGTCACCTCTCCAGAGAAACACTCACAGATACATCAGTTTGTTTGTGTTTCCATGTGTTCAGTATTGTTGGTCTCCTCTGTTGACACACAATTCACCTGAGAGACACAAACGCAGCGGAAAAACCAACACACACATTCACACATCGATTTCACACCTGAACATAGTGTCACTGACTCACACCAAAGAGCTGCCACCAGGTTCAATAACTGTTCACAGGATGAGGATGGTTTTAGTGTAAGGTCTTCGTTTGTTAAAATCAGTCTATTTTCCACATGACATCTTCTGTTAACTGTCAAATGTGGATTTTTAGATTCATTGCTGAAATAAGATTGCTGAAATTTGTTGCACATCAGTTCATTTCTGTGGTAATTAACTAGCAAAGATATGCAAAATAAACATTTAATTTTGTGGTTACATGAACACGAATCAAAATACAACAATCCAACAACAAATGAATATATGATGGACAGAGTTCAATAAGAATAATGGATGCGTGGAAGAGAGGAAATCAGTCTTAATATTAATTGTAAATCGATCATCCCATATGTTCAGTTATCAGTCACAGATGTTGGGGTTGAGTGAGCAGTCGACTCAATGGACTGTGTGAGCACTAATAGGAAGAAGAAGCAATGAAATATAACCTTTTCTGATTGTTTCCACTGTCATTTTTCTCTAAAGTACAAATAAACTCAGCACATATTACTGCAAAGTACTGGGGAATGTTCTAGCAAACACTAGTGCCTCCTCCTCCTCCTCCTCCTCCTCCTCCTCCTCCTCCTCCTCTGTGCATCTCCAACAGAGACTGAGGTGTCTAGCAGTGCATAGTAGTGTATATAGTTGGATGCCTTCAATATGGCTCTAATAAACAGAGTAGAAGCGCCTTTACCCGAGTATCTGGGAAAGAAACATCACTGGAAACCTCTGGGACGCAAACGTCATTTTCAACATTTCGTCTTATGTGTGTTACTCTTTTGAGAAAAAAAAGGCAAGAACCACCTCAAGCAAGTAATAATATAACAGTTTTTAAACACAATTCAGGAAGTTTTAACAAGTTTTAACAAATTGGGCTGTTTTCACTGTTTTCAAATGTAAAATTTTAGAGGGTGCATTAAATCTGTTAATGGAAACATGTCTAATGTCTGTGCACTTTGGCACAGTTTTGTCCCTCAGCTCTGTTTTTATATTGTTCTGCCCATGCTGCAGGATGCTGTTTTTAGCTGGAGGCACAAAGGCACTGCCAAGATATAACAGCCAAACAAGAGGAAAATAGAAAATAAAGGTAGAAGGCAGCATCTTTAATACACTGCGTTCCAAATTATTATGCAAATGATGTTTTTGTTTGATTTTCCAAAATACTTGATGCAAATGA
>JAPQRP010000009.1:33383701-33405092 GCA_037367295.1 Apogon hyalosoma | reverse complement strand
CCCACACACACACACACACGCACACGCACCCGCACACACACACACACACACACACACACACACACACGCACACACACACAGTCCCTCCAGGCTATTTATAGGAGCTGCACTGATTTCATTAGCCACTAAGCTGCTAATAATAGACTGTGTGTGTGTGTGTGTGTGTGTGCGTGTGTGCGTGTGTGTGCGTGTGTCTGTGTGTATGTGTGTGTGTGTGTGTGTGTGTGTGTGTGTGTGCATGTGCGTGTGTGTGTGTGACCTGGCCGGTGTTCTTGCGACAGAACAGATGGCCATTTGTCCTGGGGACATGGACATGGAGACACAGTGGGAACAGGTTTAACCCATAATGCATCTGGAAGATCCAAAATGATAGATAACAATGTGTACTTACTTTTTTCGGTCATATCATATGTTGGTCATTAGAGTTACATGTCTGTTTTTTACCCAATTTGTTTTTGTTTGTTTTTTTCTGTTAATTTTGGTTGAATTTTTTGCCTACGCCTTAGAATTTAAAGCTTCATTATGTAAGATTTTCCTATGAAGTTTGTGTTAAAGTCTGTGTTGGTGGCTGGTTATCATAACACCATATCACAATAATAATTATAATAATAACTTTAGGCCACAGGTGTCAAACATACAGCCAAATCCAGTCCACCAAAGGGTCCAATCTGGCCCACTGGATGAATTTGTGAAATGCAAAAATGACACTGATGATATTAACAGTCAAGGATGAACAGACCAATGTGATCTAAAGTGGATCAGACCAGTAAAATACTATCATAATTACCTAGAAATAATGACAACTCCACAGTTTCCTCTTTGTTTTAGTGTAAGAAAAAGTAAAATTACATGAAGATGTTGACATTGATAAACTATCCTTTCACATAAAATGGGAATAACCTGAACAAACATGAACAACCTGAAATGTCTTAAGAAAAATAAGTCCATTTTTACCAGTATTCTGCCTGTTACTAGATGTTTTGTGTATTTGTAGATCCACTGTGATCTGTAAGTTAAAATGGACATGTGTAAATGATAACCTGAGACATGGTATTGTTAAAATTGAACTTATTTTTCTTGAGACATTTCAGGTTGTTCATGTTATTCACAGTTTTAAAAGATAGTTTGTAGATATAAACATTTTTATAATATACTTTCACTTTTTTCACTGTGATTATTTTGTTGGTTCAGCCCACTTTAGATCATATTGGGCTGAATGTGGCCCCTGAACTAAAATGAGTTAGAAACCCCTGCCTTAGACACATGAGTACCAGTTGTACTAAATGACTGTCAAATGAAATTAATTTCATAGCCATTCACACTTTTTTGTTTGTTTTTTGGAAGGTGAAAGAAAGTAACAGCTGCACGTCATCTGTAAAGGGTGGATCTTGATTTCCTCAAACCACGAACGTTTCTTCACAAACATTAAGTGATGTAACGATATGAACACACATGACAAACATGACCGAAGACTACATAACTAGACAAAACAAAAATCACATAAAAGATTTTTTAAAATGTAATTTTGACAAAAATGTCCAAATTCCCTGTCAGCACATTTTAATTCAAGTGATTGAGAGGAAACAGTTCTATCCACTTGTCTTGTCTGTTTTTGAGCTGTAGAAAACTTACCTATGATACAGAGTTTAGCTAATCTCAGGTGTTTTCGGACAGGTGGAGGCTTATGAGGATGAAACAAGATGAAAACAAAATGTAAACTACAGAAGAGACGTAACAGGAAAATAAGAAGATGAAAGCAGTGTAAAAGGAGATGAACCAGGAAGAAAACAACAAAACAAACTATAGATGGAGACAGAAGAGGTCTGTTAATGATTCATACTGTTCAGTGGAGGGAAGTTAACCCTTTGGAGCCCCTGAACTCCCTCACGTCCAAATCACAAACCAATGTAAGACGATGTATCAGCAGATGGAGCCTCGCTGAGTCTTCATTTCAACTTGTGTGAAAGTGCAGGTACAAAAGTAATACTGTGAAACCAGTGGTGTTGAAAGGCCAAGTAAAACCAGATACAAGAAAAACATAATTTTCAGCAATATTGTCATCACGTTTGCAGAAAGAGATGGTAAAAAAGTGGTTATAAATAGTTGTAAATAGTTTAGTGAGTTGTAAAAATGGTTCATTGAACATGTTTATCCATCATATTGTGACACCAGATTGTTTTTATAAATATTTGTATACAGTTTTCCTAAAAAACACCTAAGGCATTACCTGCATTTTTATGTAAATAGTTGTGAAATAGTTGTCTCCTGTGGGACTACCTTTCTCATATGTCTATCACCACAGAGCCACTCAGCACCCTTGTTCTATCCTGTGTAGTCCGTTAGCCTGTCCCCCTGCTGCTGCAGTACTGTGGACAGAAGCATCGCACATGCCATGGGCCTATTTGGGTACAGGAAAAGGATAGGGGACCAGTTACAGGACAACACTCATGTTTTTTTTTGGTTTTTTTTTGCGGATTCTAAAAATTTGGCATCCATACACGTATTGATTCAAGAAATATTTGCATCCAGGTGGAAACAAGAAACCTGGGTTAAAACGGTGTAATGCGTATGCCACACCTGTATGTGGCGCTGTACACAACACAGACAGAGCCACAGGATACACTCAAACCACAGAAGAATGCACTGAGCATGTGCATGAGGTTACGTCCGGGATTTTCTTCCTCTGGTCACATGGTACTATGGCGTCATCATTTCCATACAGTGGTGTTTTGCCTATCCATACGCCAACACCAGGGCAGCGATGGGAAAGTTTTCCGTTCTGGGATCCACTCTGCAAAAATACCATTTCAGGGCACCAACATTGCAAGTGTCATGTAGACGAAAGGCCTAAATGAAATTAAACTTTTGTGGATTTACATAATTTGGTTGTCATGTGTACGCCATATATGACCACAGTACTGTGGCAACAAGAGGACAATGAGTTCATGAACAGTATCTATGATTGGCTCTGGGGAAACAACATGTCCTTACTGTTTACTGGCACAGGACAAATGCTAACATTTGACTGGCTCTATGGAAATAGACAAACCTATTTCGTGCTACAGTACTGTGGCATAGCCATTTGCTAAATTTGTAATTATTTCTTTTAAGTTTTCAATTTACATATTCATTTTAAGTTAGAAAAATGATTTGTTCAATATGTTTTTGGTGAAAAACAGGAAAGAATCAAATTTTTTCTCACTCAGATTTCATGTTTTTTGTGTTTTTAGGTTCAGTGTGTTAATACAGTATGTCAAATGAAAAAAATAACTAACGTCACACAGGTGAGGTTGGGCTGGAAAGAATGAAACCAAACAAGGCAAGAAAAACAGTTTTATGAGTAATATAAATGCAGAATCAACAGTATTCAAAACAGCCCAAATCCACTCAGACTCTTCAGGGTTACTGTTCATTATTTGATGTCCGTTGTCTGTTTTTGACTGGATTTGAATGGTGTGATAGTCTTCAGAGTATATTAATATGACATGATGCTTACTTTACAAACAGCCACTAGGAATGTCCGTCACAGACCTACAGTAGACCATCACTATTATCAGACGATTATTACATCGCACTAATCTGGACTTTTTCGCACTTACTACAGTACAGTTGAATCAGCACTTCTACTTTTACTGTTGTCTGGTTTTACATAAGTATCTGTTCTTCTACTGGAGGAAAATGTGTGGAATTTGTGAATTTGGTGTTGGTTGTGATGAGTGACCATCCTGTAAATGACAATCAGATGTGTCTGAGGCAGCGCTGAGGTCTGTTCAGGTGTCTGTTCGCTCATGTTTGACCTTGACTCCTCATTTGCCGCTTGCTCAATCCTCAGTCTCCCATGCCCTTGGCGATGTGGTCACCATGGCAACCGTGGCATCTTGCAGGCTCATTGGCTGACAGGTTGAGGTTGGGGGGGGGTTTGTTTGTGTGGGGAGCAGGCTGCAGACAGAGAGTAATGGACCTGACACACCTGGTCTATTTCTGCTCTGGTCTATATATAGGGTTTTATTTCATTTGTATTAGTTGATTTTGTTGCTCCATGTGATGTTTCTCATGTAGATTTCACCTCTGCCTCTTTAGGTCTGCCTTTGAAAAGACCCAAAAGGGGTTGTGACGATATATTTAATGGGAGGCTGGAGGGGCCTCAGTGGAAAAAACAAAAACAACTAAGAGACTGAACAAAATAAGAATGAAATGAAACAAAAATGACCATTAGTTTGGTCAGATCCTTCCAACACATCAGCTTAGAGGACTAAATGCTGACGTATTGATAGCTTTCTAACCAACATTATCAACATTATTAACCTGTCTGTGGTCATAATATTATGGTTGTTTGGTCTAAATTGTTTGTCATTTGTCTACATATTACAAACTATCTAACCTTATTTTACACCTGTGATTGATATTAGTTGAAGTGGTTTTATTTATCATTGTTGTATTGATGGAAGAGTGAGTAAAACCACAGATGTGAAAGCATTTTGTGACATTTTTTGTCAGTTTGAATCCTGAGGAAACTCAAAACTGATCAGAAAAGTGTTGGAACCAGTGCTTTGAAGTGATGTTGAAATAAAAATACATTTTTATTGAAATGCATGCAAAAGGACAAAAGCCAAGGTTGTGTGTTGATAATGATGCCATTATTAAGCAATGAGTATATTTATAGCGTCCCCTTCCAAAGCAGAACACACACACACACTGACCTCTGAAAAGTGGTTTTGTCCTCATTTTGTAATGTTTTAGAAATGTATTCATCATGCATTTGACCAGGTTTACTTTATAGACAAACCAGTGAAGTGAAGACAGTCTGCAATTTTTCAGGTGTTTAGTGCAATTATTTTACTTGAAACCCTGCATTTGGAAGGTGCTAAACAGTATTATTAGCAATGGATCATTGAACATAAACCATCCACAGTTATTTACACATAATGACAAGACCCTAAACAATTTCAGCGATGTGGCAAATGGGCTCAACAAGTGTTTTGTCGGTGTGGGAGCAAATCTGGCCAAAAAGATAGACAGGCCACCATCAGAGGGTGGGTGGTAAGTTGGCGCTTTCAGGAATCCTGACAGGAATCCTCACTCAATGTTTCTGAGTGCATCTGATGAAAAGGAACTGAAAGAATAAGATGTCCACAGGCATGATATGGCTTTAATTAAAGACATCATAGACAAAACCACTCTTACATTTTCAACCTCTCTCTTTAAAACTGGTGTTTTTCCATCTAAAGTAAAAACTACAAAAGTCATCCCTTTGTACAAAACTGGAGATTCTCATCAATTCAATAATTACAGTCTAATATCACTACTTTCTGAATTCTCCAAAATATTACTGAAGCTTTTTGTCAACAGGCTGGATAATTTCCCCTGGAAAGTCAACTGATTTATAGATCTACTTCCTTTGCATTAATGGAATTAATGGAAGAAATCACAGCTACTACAGGTAACTGTCTCGGTCCACTACTGTGCTGGCGCTGACCCCTCCCTCAGACTCATCACTCACCTGCTGCACACTGCACCTGGAGGACCTCTCCATCAGGAGCCCGTATAAGGGGCTCCTCCGCTCCAGTGCCAGATCATTACTTCACAGACCTCCATAGACTTATTACCTTTGTCCTCTTCACCCTCATTTCTCTACTATTGACCAAGTGTTAAAGTCAGATTTGCCTTGATTATTACCCCGCCCCCCGAAGGGGAGGCGAGGGTATTGTTTTCGGTTCGTTTTTTTTGTTTGTCTGTGTATGTAAGCAACTTTCCGCAAAAAACTATGCAACCAATTCCCATGAAATTTTCAGGAATGGTGCGAGGTGGTCCAGAATAGATCCCATTAAATTTTGGTGAATGTAGGTCAAAGGTCAAGGTCACCAAACATGTGTTTTCGCAATGATAAAAGATAGGGCAAATCAGGTAAAACGTTTGCGAGGAGCGGGGTTTGTTGTGCCTGGCACCACTTGTTTAACCTGTAAAGACCCACATATATGTTAGTGGCAATAATTTTGTACATTTAACCTTTGCTAAGTCATTTAACACGTCTGAATTATAAAAACCAAGTGGCCTCCGTGTGTGTGTGCGTGTGTGTGTGTGTGTGTGTCCGGGGATTCACACTGAATCCGTACAGAGCTGACTGCTGCAGTTTGGTGTACTTAGGTATTTTTGGTGAAAGAACAGACTAGTGAAAAGAGCAAGTTGATAGGACCAATATTTTGGAAGATATTAGTAATTTTGGAATAGAATAGCCTTATACTCACGGTGCTGTGGCCAGAACGCTTTGGCGGTGACTGCTGGACAAATGCGGTACAGCATGCACGAATACACAACAGCGTAAAAACTACCACATCTAGAACCTGTGGATCCCCATGGGTCAACACACTTGTTATAATATTCTCTTCTGCATTTTGCATTTTTCAGTGTAAATCTTGTATTTTGCTATATTTAACCCTTTATAGGGCACTCAATGAAATACTCTGAAATTCAAATTTTCAACCTTGGTGTGTTATTGGACATCATCATGTACCTCCTCTTGCCCTAAAACATCTGATCACCACTTAAAAAGTAAACACATGCAATAAAACGACTGTTATAAGGTCACAAACAGACAAAAACCACTCATATTCACGATTTACAGCTACAAAATTTCTATAAAATCTCTCTGAATCACAGTATAGTCTTATTAAAACCAACATGCTTCTTGACCTCCCTGAGGCATGGGTTTGGCCCCATATTTAATGTTTGTGGAAATTACCAAAAATAGTCACTTGCCCGATAAAGGGTTAATTTACTGATCATGTAGATGTTCTTTAAAGCTCATAGTAAATTTAAAGGTTATTATATCAAAACAGAGAAAACTAAAGAAAAAGTGGCTTTTGCAGTCAAACCTATCATTAACTGAACATAAACCCAGTGTGTCCATCCACTGTCACTGATCCAACTCCATGGGTTTTACTGGTGAATCAATGTTGTAGAAGATGATGGTGTTTCCACAGTAACTACGGAGCCTCTGACGGTAACTACGGATATGACCCCCAAATGGGTCATATCTGATGACCTTGAAAAGATGACAAACTGTATTTTACACCAATTATTTACATGTATCGATAGGATTAGTGGATCAACAGGTATTAAACAGTTTAGATCCGTAGATGGTTTGTTTTGACTGTTTGGGTCTTTATGGGTTAAATAAATACAATAGGAAATAAAAGTAGTGAGGATCTTTCTACTGCCTGTACTTTGGTTGTGACCATATTGTACATTCATAGTATCGTCATGTTTAATGTAGAATCTAGGCAAACAGCAATGTTGTAATTTTTTCTCCCAACTGCTAAAAACATGCTGGAGGAAACACTGTCATACTGATGAGATGATCACACACTGCAGAGTTTCTAACCAGTCCTCCCCTCTCTCCCCCAAACCCCGCCCCCTCAGCCTGGCGTTGCACCCAGAGCGCTCCCTGGTGGCGACGGGGCAAGTGGGGAAGGATCCGTACGTGTGCGTGTGGGACTCGTTCACAGTCCAGACTGTGTCCCTGCTCCGGGACGGGCACACCCACGGCATCGCCTGCCTCGCCTTCAGCTCTGATGGACAGGTAACACACATGAAAACACTGGACGTCAGCAGGGTCATAGAAACCTGTTAAATGTTCCGGTTCCACTGAAAGGACCAACTTACAGAAGAACTTACAGTCAAAGTTATTTTAAATGAATGGAGAATGATAAATCTGGATGTAGATGTTTGTCAAACTGATTGAATCAGGTTCTGCTTTAAGGAACTTTGTTGTTATGCTTTTGAAATTATTGGTGTTCTATATCAATCAAATGTATTTGAATCAACTACATTTTATTTATATAGCGCCAAATCATAATAACAATTATCTCATGACACTTTACATATAGAGCCGGTCGAAACCAGACTATATGTTTTTAGTTTAGTGTTTTATGTATGGTTTTAGTGTGGATGTATGGATAAAATTCCTATTTTCTGTATGTTCTGCTGCTGCTACTTTTAATCTCAGTCATTTTCCTGGTTAAATAATAATAATAATAATAATAATAATAATAATAATTATTATTATTATTATTATTATTATTATTATTATACCTACAAACAAATGGGAGTTGAGATGTGAATTTCAGTCCCTGGTGGAAAAATGCCCTAACACTAAAACACGGAAACAAATGTAGGATATTAGCCTTAAACATAGTTTTGGTCAATCAGCATTAACATCATCACCACTAACAGGTAAAGTTTTAATAATGTGGAGTATTTTATTACAGTGGCACCTGTCAGTGTGTGTATATGAGGCAACAAATGAACTTTTAGACCTTAACGCAGATGGATGCAAAAAATGAACAGCAGTGTAATTCCCTCCAAGCACCGACAGACACAAGTGGCTCTCATGTTTATTTGAGGCTTGCACACTGATATGCACCGTATACGAGTTAAAATTCACTCTACAAACATAAAACAGATAAACAACATAAATTACCTCATTGGCTGCATGCTATAAGAAAGAATTAAAGTTGATTATAACTTCCATCAGTCATTGCTGCTTCTGCAAAGCTACTGAGTCACACAAGAGCAGCTCAATGAACTTTTGACCTGGCTTCAAAATAAAAGCACTATATTTCAAAATAAAACTAAGAATTGCTTCAAGTGATATGTATCAAAAGAAACTTAAAACTTAGAAACTAAAATTAATTTTCTCTTAATCCTTAAAGACCCAGTGCTACTTTTGTGGCAGCTCCAAAAAATTATTTTCTCTGTATTTAACTTATATTAAAGCTGCGAATCACAAATCTGTAAGTCTGTTCGTGATTACACACCTGAATCTGTTCCCTCACAGTGAACAGTTTCAAAGTGTACTCCACCATAAACAATCCAGTTGTTTACAAACAGAGCTGGTTGGTACATTGTCGGAAATTTGCCGCGACGTCCATTGAGTGAAGTGGAGCTCCACGCAGCTGCGGTAGCTTCTTAATGAAGCCATTTCCGTGTTTGTTGCCGTTGCGGTCATAATGCAGCTGTGTGGAGCTCTGCTGAATGACTAACAAGTTCGTGATACTTAGGCTATGACATGGGTTTTACAGATTTGATGAAAAATTGGTGACAAAACTTATACGCAGCTTTAAGTGATTTATCACCATTTATTGTAGTATTATCCTCTGTGTTTTGCATTTTGTCAGTGAATATCAGGTATTTTTTAGATTTAATTTATGGATCATGTAGATGTTCATAAAAGCTCTGATTAAAGTTGAGGGTTATTATATCAGAAACAGAGAAAACTGAAGAAAAAGTGGCTTTTTCAGTCAAATCTATCATTTACATAACATTAACCCAGTGTCTCCATCCACTGTCACTGATCCAACTCCATGGGTTTTACTGGTGAATCAGTGTTGTAGAAGATGATGGTGTTTCCATGTTCACTACTAAACCTCTGAACGTCCAAATGGATCATATCTGATGACCATGAAAAGACGACAAACTGCATTTTACACCAATTATTTACATGTATTGATAGGTTTAATGGATCAGAAGTTATTAAACATGTTATACTGGTAGATGATTTTGGTCGCCAGTGGTTGTTTGGGTCTTTATGGGTTAATACACACCAAAGTGGTCCATTTATGGACAACCACATCTCAGTTCTGTGTGTTAGTTAAACATTTTACACCAATTTGAAACCATCTGATTGAAAACTCTGTAATAAAACAGTTTATTTATATATGAAGTATTTTCTCAGTTGCTGCTGAACATTTTCTCTATTTAGCTCTACTTCCTGAGCTAATGCAATGCTGGCAAGTTTGCATTTTAATTTACAGCCAAACTCCAGGTTGATTAACAAGTGGCTCCATCATGGCACCAGTTCATCCACCAGTCCAGTTTCCCAGAATGCCAGTCAAGCAAATGACTCAGTGTTACATATATGAAGTTTTATAGGTATAATACTAAATGAGTTATTTCTGCAGAGTTCCTCTATTGACGTCTGCTGGGTTGGAGAGTCCAGAGGCCGAAGCTGCTTTAAGAGCTGACAAAGGCTGCTGTTCCCTTTCAGCTCAGTACCTCAGTTTACCTCAGATATTTACTGTGTTTCATACTAAAATGGACAGTTTGTAAATCTTGTCTTGATTTTTCATTTTCTTCCAACCTTAACATATCCATCTGATTAATTTTCAACTCAAACATCCTGCTACTGACGATTATTGTTATTGCTGTTATTATTATTATTTGTGGATTTTAATAGTATATTTTAGGTCAAATGATGGTGTCCTTACCTTTTTCATAAATATGAGGAATGGATATATATTTATGAATTAACAAAACATGAAATGTTCATATTGTTGTCAGTGAAATACAAGTCAAAATACTACAAAATATATACATTTGTTTTAATGTATATTTCTCATGCCAACCCAAATATGTCTCATTCGGGGTTGTAAAAAATGGCTAAACCCGATATCAATGCTGTAGAAAATGTTGAATGTAGACTTTTTGTGAAGTCAAGACAACATTAGAGTCAAACTGACCCTTAAAATAACATGAAGACAAAAAATAAGATATATAGGTTTTGATGGTTATAAATGTTGTAAATGTTTCTGTACATTGTTTTGTTCTTTAATCACCCAGTTAGTGATGTTAGACAGGCTGTTGGTACATTCCAAACATATCTGGGTTCTTTCTTCTTGAGCTGGTTAATGATGGTGTAAGAAATGTAAAGTATGTAAAGGGTTAAACTCAGACTCAGGAGCATGTTCCTTTTCAGATGCAGTTTAATACATGTACTTTGGTTTTATAATCCTCATCCAAAACTAATGAAAAGAGGAGATGGTAAAGGTTAAACACCTTTGTTTTCTTTGCATCTTTACTGAAATATTAAAACGTTAAAGAGATAATTCCTGGACTGTCTAAGGTTTATAAACCATCCAGAAACAAAGCCAGCCTGAGTGACTCTGCTGGGTCGGCAGTGACTTCAGGACCTTGAGTAAATCAAAGCAAACACAGAATCAATAAAATAATCATAAAACTGACTTAATAATAAATCAAACTTTGCTTGAGGCTTATTTATTATTGAATTGGGCCAGAGAGGGTGAATATTTTTCAGAACCTGAAAACCATGGTAATATTGTTAATGCTGCTGCAGGCGTTCAACAGAAACTGAAATCCACACAAAGACTGTATATTACTGCATGTTTCAGTAACAAGTCATTTCAGAATGGGCTCAAAAGGTACAACTTGGCTTTAGGAAATGAGAAATGGAGTTTATTTCCAGTCAAATCTTTAAAAAAAAAAAAATTACCTTCAGTACAAACAGAATGTGGGTTTTCAAAATCAAAACAAACTCATGAATTTAATGCACAAATGTACACCACATACTGTATGTCTTCAGAAACAACTACAGATAGTTTTACAAAACAAAATAACTCTAACCATAGCATGCACACACTCACACATACACACGGGCTAACATTTATAACAACAGCAGTCATCTAGATTCTAGACCTTCACCTGTGCAACACACAAGTACAACACCAGCTAAGATCCAACATCAAGGCTAGTTGTTATGCCAGTCACTATTCAGACAAAATAAATTAGACATGGGTCATATGATGAACTATGTACATCTCACAAAAACTAGATTCAACTGACAAAATTCTGTAGCTAGTAGTAAAAACACACTCCTGAGGCAGACAAAAGGTAATCTAGTAAATAAAACAAACTAGAACAAACAAAAACCTAGCATCCAAGCATCGTTCATACAATGAGTTCATAGATGAGTAAACACTGTTACAACCAATAGCAGATATTTGACAATATGATAGATATTTGTCATCATCAAGAGTGCATGAATACACTGAAATAGGAGATACGAGAAAATGAGATTGTAAAAGATATCATTGTAGCTTTGATAGATGGTAAACTTGATCCTTTACAATTTGCTTATCAGCCACATAAAGGAGTGGGGGATGCAAAACTGTACATCTTGGACACTGTATACAAGCACCATGACAAACCAGGATCCCATGCAAGACTTTTATTTGCCGACTTTTCCTCAGGTTTTAACAAAATGCAGCCCCACATTGTAATGGAGAGGCTGGCCTCTTACTTTTGTCTTCCAGATCAGGCGCTCATGTTGTTGAATTTGTTAACAGAGAGGGTCCAGCAGGTTTTTGTGAATAATAATAATAATAATAATAATGGATTAGATTTATATAGCGCTTTTCTATTAACGCGTACTCAAAGTGCGTACAGTGGATCCATTATTCATTCACTCACACATTCTCAATCTCGTGGTGGTAAACTACATCTGTAGCCACAGCTGCCCTGGGGCAGACTGACAGAAGTGTGGCGGCCATTTCGCACCTATGGCCCCTCCGACCACCACCAAACATTCATACACATTCATACACCAGTGTGTAATGTTTTCCAATGTTCTTACGTGTTTGCAGCTAAAGTGGATTAAAACTAAACCAGCCTCGACTGGTTTGTCTGTTTTAGCGTTTAGCGTCGGTCGGCCTCGATGCCAAGAACACAGTGTGTATCTGGGAGTGGAAGAGAGGGAAGGTCCTGGCCACAGCCACCGGACACTCCGACAGGGTGAGTGGGGGGGGGGGTCGGGACATTTCTGTTCTTCCTGAATATTCTCTATGTGAACCAAGGGAGTTCGATGTAAAGTCAAATTAATGTAAAGTCAGTTAGATTTATGGATCTGTATCTTAGAGTCTAACCATATAAATCTGTTTTCAGTGGACTAGGGTTTAGTTTAGGGTTTAGTTTAAGCATGTTGTGATTAAAGGCTAGAGAAACTCCAGGAAGAAGAAGAATCTTTAATTTGTCAGTTGGTTCACACACGTTAACATGCACCACACAGAAATTTGTCCTCCACCTTTAACCCATCACTAGATCATGCATACATGCATCACATACTGCATACTAGGAGCAGTGGGCTCGCCATATCAGGTGCCCAGGGAGCAAATGGGGGTTAGGTGCTGTGTTTAAGGGCACATCAGCCAACAGCTCTCTGCCAGTCCAGGGAATCAAACCTGCGACCCATCGGTCACAAGCCGACTCTCCAGTCGACTTTCCAACCATCTGGAAGTTAATATAGTCAAAGAAAAGTCCCATAAAGTGATGTAAAACTCCTGTATGTGTATTGTGTGTATTGGGTATGTTCTGTAGACTCATCATGTCCCATTTACCTCCTCCATCCTCCAGATCTTTGACATCTGCTGGGATCCTTTCCAGCAGAACCGTCTGGTGAGCTGTGGAGTCAAACACATCAAGGTAACACAACACAGACAACACGGACACATAGGAAACTGCTGATGTTATTTTTTGCATCAAGGTTTCTGGTTCATGTCAGCGCCTGATGGCTGAGGCAGATCTGTGCCTGCAGGCTGTAGGCTTCTTCCACCACCATTTCTATCCTTTAGAGTATCCTTAAGAGTTCACTCCTTACGCTATTGCAACAAAAAGACATCAGGAAACGTCTCAGTAGGGAGGTTGAACAGACACTGCTTTCAGGCACTGATGCTTGTTTGGTCCAAGGAAAAGGCAGCCCTCAGGCCTTTCTGGCACAAAGTCAGTATTTTAAAAAGCTCAAGTGAAATGAAGAGTGAAAACATCCACTGGTCACTGTGGAGGAATGGGGTGGACACAGGACAGTGGGCTTTGTATCCACAGGGATTTTTGGATATTTGGACTAGTGGGACATGGTACTGAATATTTGTGGTTTTTATTACCGCTGAGAGGCCATGAGCTATTGTGAAGGCAACATGTCCAGCATCGTCTTTGTCATCTTTGTCATCTTTGTCATCTTTGTCATCTTTGTCATCTTCATCTTCTTTGTTAGCAATTTCTTCAAACATCTTCTCTGACAAAACTGCTGGTTGGATTAATTTAAAATTTTATATGTAGCTTTCTTGGCACAATGTCCACAAAGTTTGTTCTAAGTTTTGAGAAATTTAGATTGGAGAAGATTAGAGTAGATTTAGAAATGGTCAGAGAAATCATTATAGTTACAACTGAGTACCAGTGTTGTGCAAGTTACTTCCAATCTGTAATCCATTACAGATTATTTGTTACTGTTATTTAAAAGATATTCCTTACCTAACAATATTACTGTCTCAGAAATGTAACGCATTACATGACTCCTGTGTTACTTTTGCGTTACATACAGACTCTTGTTATAAATGGAGCACGCACAGTTATTATTATTATTTTTTTTCATTTGTACAGTTAAATTATGGGCGAAAAGTGTGTTGTAATGCATGCGCTATTGAACACGTACTGAGTAAAATTTTACTGAAAATTGATTAGTAATGCCTTACACTACTGCGTCACAGGAAAAAGTAATCTGTTACTGTAATGCATTACTTTTTTATTTACCTTATTTTTCTTATTTTACTACAAACATGGTTAAACATACATAACGCAAACAGCAGGATCGGGGAGTCACAATTTACACAGGAAAAATAATAAATGAATAAATGAATAAATAAATAAATATGCATTCTCACACAGTGTAAATGTGTAGAAGTTACACCTGATTAAGCAGGTTTAAGCTGGTAGTATTTTTGAAGTTACTGAGCTAAGAAGAGGGTCCACTTTTCCCAATGGCCTTCTCCTACATCCTTTTGTAGCCTCAGATTATAAGTGATCTGCTCCATACGATGTAACTGATTCCCAATATTTATGAAGGGGTCCACAGAAGGGGCGTGTTTTTGAAGCCAGCATCTGGTGATAGCTTTCTTGCTGGCTGCCTTAAAAATCTTTAGTAATTAAGGCATAGTGAGGGAAAAGACATATTAACCTCAAAGCCTAGAGTGTTAGAGTTTGTTTTGGACATTTCCTCCCAAAACAGTCTGAAAAAGGGAACGAGACCAAAATATGTAGTGTGGTCCACCATCATTCTACCGCACATCCAGCATGGTAGTGGGGTCTCCATTTGTCTAGATTTTTGTTTAGGGGTTATGAAAAAATGAGTAATGTTTTTCCAAAGTCTCTCTGAGTTAGTGAGTTTGTGGAGGAGATTTGTGTTTCCCATATTGTGTTCCACATTTCCTCGGTTATTTCTTTATTCATCTCTTTCTGTAACGCATTACTTTTGTAACACTGTTGAGCACAGTCATATACGGACTTTGACTGAATGAGTTGAGTTCTCCTCCAGTGAAAGTACCACCCACTTCTATTGGGAGATTGATCTCCTGCATCCAGACCACAGGACTCGAACATAGAGACAGAACCTGACTACCTCGCAAATTCAAGTTGTATTGATTCTTGATAGAACATGATGCTGAGATACAACGACATTGGTCCTATTTTTTGTTGCAAAACCATAGACTGTGAAAGAAAAATAAACATTTCAACAATTTCCTCTGTCTGTGTTAAATTGAAGCCAAAATGCGGTGGTTATGGGCACTGCCATGTTGCAGAGTAATAGTCTGTACAACACAGACTGTTGGACATCCTCAGAGTGTATCTGACACAAATGAAACACAACCCAGATCGACCTGATGGAACAGAATAACATGGAGGAGGCAGGATTTATGATGCACTGCAGTCATTCAAAGTCGACGAGTACGTCCATTATATACTGTCTATGATGAAGACGGCCCCTTTTATAACAGCACAATGACAGATTCTACTGCACAAAACCCCCAGGGCAGACTTTTCCCTTGTGCTCTTTGATCGTCAGAGCAGTATTTGTGTGTCTGAAAGCTTTTCCTTTGACCTTTCTACTTCCCCACAACAACAGCCTATCGAACTCATTCAACTGTAAAATCCAAAACAAGGTTGATATTGTAAATCTATGACGATGCATAATGGATGTGTGTACTTGCTTGTAACTATTGTACAGATGCACTTAAATTTGGACACTTGACTTTGATGTAAGAAAAACTTACATTGGATACAGTTACATTAGTTACACAAGAAAGACTAGGTTTTTCTCCCAAATACATGACTGGATTGTTTTTAGATTATAAGAGATTTTTCTTATTGCAATGTTGTTTCTCATAATTCCAAACTTTATTCTGTTTTCTTTTTTTTCAAATTTATGACTTCATAAATTTAGCCTTTTTTTTTTTTTTTTTTACTCCTTTTCTATTTTTTCTATATTTTTACACAACATTCAAGTTAATGGATCACTTTAATGATACAATTTCAATTTTGACTTTAAATCGTCACAATAACTTTGATTTCAAACAAAATCTATGTTTTTTTCCCACACATTTACATCTTTAATCTTGGAAATTTCCATTCAGTTTTTTCTTGAACTCTTCCCCTCAGTTCTTTTTTGCCTCATACTCCACTTGTACATGATGAAGTTACAGATACGCTCTTTACTTGATCTCTTTTATCTCTGTTTCAGTTCTGGTCTCTTTGTGGAAATGCTCTCACACCCAAACGAGGTATTTTTGGGAAGACGGGCGACCTGCAGACCATCCTGTGCATCGCCTCGGCTAAAGATGACATCACATACTCTGGGGCTCTAAACGGTGACATTTATGTCTGGAAGGGACTCAACCTGATCCGAACCATTCAGGCTGCACATGGGGTGAGTTTTAGACCTAATCTGACCTTTGACCTCCAGGTTAGTTCTCAGTTATGATGTGAGTGGACAGGTGACCCCTCCCCCTCCTCTGTCCTGTGTGTGCATGTACAGGCCGGTATCTTCAGCATGTTTTCCTGTGAGGAGGGATTCGCCACCGGTGGTAGAGATGGCTGCATCCGACTGTGGGACGTCGACTTTAAACCAATCACCAAGATCGACCTGCGGGAGGCGGAGCAGGGATACAAAGGTATGACATCATCAGGCTGACTCATTAGTGGAACTGTGACATCACCCAGTAGTTTCTGAGCACCTGTTTTGAAGATGGTCTTTAGCAATGTGGCCATTGCCTTGTTGGCTTTGTGGAGCTAAAAGTGACCATATATGGACAAAAGAGGCTGAGCTACATGGGCTTTGGGGTCAAAGGTGAACTAATAATAAGGGCTGGATTACTGATTCTGTAAAATGGTAAACTTCATCGAACATTGTGTTACAAAGTCATTGAACTGTCTCGCTAGTGGAACCTAATGACCACAACTACAGCTGATCTGTCTGTCAGGAAAAATGAGTTTTTATTAAATAAACCAAAATTCTGAAAGTCAGACTCAGCTGATGAATGAGCTGTCATACAGACCTGTCAATCAAAGGCCTGCACAGTAGACATCAAATCCTCTACTTCACCTGAGATCCAGTTAATGGACCAATAATCTACAGATGGACCATTGGAACAGGTTCTGAATGAAATGGATGAGACTACGGGGCTGTCCATGTGGACTCAGGTTTAGGAGGATGCGCAAAAGTTTTCTATGAGTGTTTCATTCACATCTGAATTCTGATGTTTACATGTTTACAACACATACACATCTTTCCTGAAACTATATAACTAGCCAGGGCTTTTTGGTACCAGTCCCAGTGGCTGGAAGCAGTATTACAACTCAATATACTTCGACATTGGCTTCATTTTGGAGCCAGCAGCCAAAACCATCTTCTGATCTAAACTGTTTAATACCTGTTCATCCATTAATTCTATCAATCCATGTCAATAATTGGTGTAAATACAATTCTTCATCTTTTCATGGTCATCAGATATGATCCATTTGGACGTTCAGAGGATCTGTAGTTACCGTGGAACCACTGTCATCTTCAACAACATTGATTCACCAGTGAAACCCATGGAGTTGGATCAGTGACAGTGGATGGAGACACTGGGTTTATGTTCAGTTAATGAGAGATTTGACTGAAAAAGCCACTTTTTCTTCAGTTTTCTATTTTTGATCTAATAACCTTTCAATTTACTCTGAGCTTTAATGAACATCTATATGATCAGCGAATTAAATATAGGAAATTACATGATTTACACAGAAAATGGCAAAATGCAGAGGATAATATTATAATAAATTATGATAAAACACTTAAGAAAAATTAGATTTAGTGAAAAATTTATTTGGACGTTGACCCAAAAATACTTTGGAGTTTTTAAGGGTTAATACCAACTAAACAAATATAGCATGAAAGAGGGAAAACATTTAATTTAACTTATTTGTACTGTCTCCTCTTGGTTTTAAAATGTGTTAGGTAAGTAAAATATTATTAAAATACAAGTGTGAAGGACCACCAGGATAAATTCCATTATACAACCACTTGTGAAGGTGGTTTTGGACTTATTCCACCATATACATTTTCTACATCATGCTAATGGTTCTCTGTACAACTAAAAAATTCCACCTTCCACATCACATGGTGTCAAACATGTGGCCCATGGGCCAAACCCGGCCCCCTAAAGGGTCCAATCTGGCCGGTGGGATGAATTTATGAAATACAAAAATTCCACTGACAGCATTAACAGTCATGGGAATCAAAATTATTTTAGTGCAGGGTCACAGACAAATAAAACATATATGATAATTCAAATAATGATAATTCCATAGTACGTAATTTGTAGATGTAAACATATTCATAATGTAATTTTACTTTTTTCATTTGAAAACATAGAAAAAAAATTGGAGTTGTCATTATTCAGAGGTTATTATGTTGGTATTTTACCAGTCTGAACCGTTTGAGATCATATTGGGCTGAAGATGAAACCTGAACTAAAATGAGTTTGACAGCCCTGCCTTAAAGTCCCAGGTTATACCTGCTGCAAATGCTGCAAAAGTAATAATGATGATGTTGTGTTTGAGAAAGGGATGGACTAGACATTCTATCTGTTGTGTGTCAGACCTTTAAACCATCAGGGTCAAAACAGTTTCACCTTTCTATGAGTCACTTTTCACCTGCAATGAGGTGAAATGTCACTACATCTCTTTTGTGAGACAGAATCTCACACCATCCTCCGTCTGCGAGAGAAAATGGAAAAGATAAGAAATGAAAGGCTCTTTTGTCAATTGAATTCAGTTTTCTTGATGGAAAGATGCAGAGGAGATAATTCCTTTTTATTACATTTTGAAGATATTTTAAACCACATTTAAAACATCCTGTCTCCGGTTGGAAATAGAAATGACCTGAGGGGAAAAAAAAAATCAAAACAATGTAAAAGCTATTTTTAAGATGAGAGCTGAGGTGTAAAAGTTTTATTATCATTCAGTAATAGATGGAAACTGACCTGATTTCATAAAAACCCTGAAGTTTGGAATGCCTGAAACCCTTTTCTTTTCTAAATACCACCTCTCAGCAGGAGACAGGGTTGAACTGACCAACCCCGGCCTCATTTCTATGTCTCCTTTATGAAGATATTTTAGGGCAAAGTTAAAAAGTAAAGCTCTAAGGAGGTAAAGGTTTTTGTGCCTCTGCTCCTGGTCACAGGCAGAACACGGGTCATTTGGAGGAAATTTGCACAGATGGAAAGCTTTATTATAAGTTAAACGTATAAAAGATAAATGTTACAGCAAGAGATTTTACAGAAGTTTGTGGAAAATAACCCATTTTGACCTTTTTTGCTTCCCCTTTCATCGGCAAAATGACCGAACACAAAAACAGAATGTGTAAATGTTTTCTGTTCTATTGTCCTCAGGAGGTTTCTCTGGTGAACTGGGTTAGACTGCCCAGTGCACGTCATTTATGCCACAGTTTATTACAACTGAGGTTCTGTTGTTTAGTGATATCCAGTGATAATCAGAGACATTATCATCATCCTCATCATCATCATCATCATTTTTATCAGTAAACATCCTATATTTTCATTGATGGGATGGATGGACACCAAAGCACCTCTTCTGTGTCAGATAATGTTGTTTTTTTGACTGTATTATTGCATCAGTTTGTGTCTATGTAGGTCATTTTTTATTAGTATTATATTATATTTATTTTTTATTTGATTTGATTTTTATTTTACTTTTACTTAACCAGGAAGTCCCATTGAGATCAGAAATCTCTTTTGCAAGGGAGACCTGGCCAAGGTAGCAGCCATACAGAGTCCATACAAAGTCCTGGGCTTTTGGTGGAAAAGGGCCTTTTGACAACAGATTGAAAATTGTGATTTTTCAGCCCTCTAAGCTTCTAATTGAAAGTGGGGATATTCATCCAGTAACTCCTCCCTTTGCTGCTTCTCCTTTGTCAGTGTTTCTGCTTCCAGAGAGACAACTGTGTGAAAATCTACATTTGTATTTGTCATGTTTCGCTAACAGTCTGTGTCAGTGTTGTGGTAGAATCCCTCACCATGTCAGATGTGTTCATGTGCGATCAGGCTCTAATTTGTGCAGTACAGGTCTTTATTACCATGAGTTAACTGCATTTGTGTTCATAATTTTGCATATTCTTAGTAGGTCACCTCCAAAACCTGGCGTAACACTCTTTTATTTGGATTGTAGCTTTTCTATTTTGCATTGCTTTAGTAAATCTGGCCCCAAGTTTTCAAGCAGCTCTATCTGAGGTGTGTTTCTGTGTTTGCTTCATATGTATTACCCACTAAACCTTTAGGGCAACTGCACAAGAGCAACAGGAAAATTGACAGCTTCTCATCTTTTTTGTTGTCAAGTATGAGGAGAAAACATCTTTTATGAAATGAGGAAAGGTTTTCCCTCTGACAGCTGTGAACGTTTCTGAGATGAGCTGTGAAGTCAGTGCTGTGCTCTCTCCTCTTTCTCAGGTTTTCTGTTAAAAAAAAAAAAAAGAAAGAAAGAAGAAGTTCCCAAATCTTTATCACTTATTTCCTATTTGTCTCATCAAATCCTCTGACTTCAGGGAGCTTTGGCTGCCGAACCTCCAGGGGCGACTTCATAACAAACTTACAGGAAACATCACCGGCTGAGTCATGGTATCAACTACAGCAGATGCTGAAATTGGCCGGTAGCGTACGGCTCAACACTGCTGATAACTGAGTTTTTAATAGTGGTGAGGAGCAGTTCAACAGAGAGAGAGAAACTAAATTCTTTCCTTATTGAGTTAAAGTTTCTTTCAGCCAGTTAATGATTTAATAACCAACCATAACAATCCTTAGTCTGGGCTGAAACAGTGGTGCTTAGTTATAAAAAAGTTAAATCTGGGTTTGAAGGATATAACTTATAAGCTCTTAATAAATGCATTTTCCCTGATAACCAGCTCTATAGTCATTTTAGATAAGAAGTTACACTAACAACACCTTCAGAGGTTTCAGCCCACTTAGCTTAATTGTAGAGCTGCAACTATCAGTTGTTTTTGTAATCAGTTAATTGATTATTTTCTTTGATTCAATTCAATTAAATGATTATTTCAATTGATGAAAAAAATAGTACAGACTTGTTTGTCAAAAGATGAACATTATTAATATAGGCAATACAAGAACTCTAGTCACTTCCCCTCTTTTTCTTTCTTTCTTTCTTTCTTTCTTTCTTTCTTTCTTTCTTTCTTTCTTTCTTTCTTTCTTTCTTTCTTTCT
>JAPQRP010000009.1:33350488-33375047 GCA_037367295.1 Apogon hyalosoma | reverse complement strand
GGAAGGAAGGAAGGAAGGAAGGAAGGAAGGAAGGAAGGAGGCAAGAACAGAAACACTGGATCATACCAGCAGCAGTTCCTCAGATGGTAGATAGAATGCACTCAGACATTGTGTGATGACGTAACCCAACGACTCCACATAAGATTTCACATAATTGAACTTCCAACAGACACTCAACCTGACATCAGCAGTCAAGATTAGAATCTGCACCATCCACGCTTTTCTTCTTCTGTCTGTTCCAAGCTGTTGTCATTGCTAAAAATTTGCAAATAGGCTATTTTTTATAATTAGCATCTGCAGCACTATGAAGTGGTGCAGCTAATACAGTTACTTTACTGAGAGTTAACACATATCGTTCTCCTTCCCACAGTGGGGAAGGCAGTCGTCAGTAAGGAGGAGGTCAAAGGTCAACGCTGGGCTTCCTGGAGTGGCATCCTGGGGTCTGAGGTCAGTGGCATTTGGCCTAAATACTCAGACACAACTGAGGTCAATGCTGTGGACGCCAACCATGCATCGTCAGTTCTTGTTTCCGGGGATGATCTCGGCCTCGTAAAGCTCTACCGCTTCCCCTGTCTGAGGAAAGGTCTCTGTCAGCTTATGTCCCTTTCACTCTTGCTTGTCTTTTTTGTCAGTTTTTTTAAACATGACTGGTGTCTTTCCTCCAAGGAGCCAAATTCAAGAAATACAATGGCCACTCAGCCCATGTGACCAATGTCCGCTGGTCACATGACCTACAGTGGGTGCTAACCACAGGCGGGGCTGACCACGCCCTCTTTCAGTGGAGGTTCCTACCAGAGTCTGTCATGAATGGAGGAATTGACATCAATATACAAGGTAGGAAGGCAAGTCAGCCTTTGAGTGAACAAACAGAGGAACAAAGTAGAGCCAAAAGAAGGAACTGGCAACCAAGTCTATGCAGATACTGCTTTATTGTCCTTAGATATTGCAGATATTGCTTTCCTCAGAGGCAGTTTTTGAGGACCACCGTGGGCTGTACATTTCTTCAGTATTCTTGACATCATCTTGAGAGTTATTGTGAGAATTTCAAAGCATCTTGTAAGTGGTTCCAGCATTCACTGAAACTTTAAAAGTGCTTTGAAATGTTTGGTGTAAAAGGAATGGTTCTTACCCAAATATTTTTACTGGCTTCAGGTGTAATAATATGAATTTCTTATAGGCTGTAATGAAATTGGATGGAAATGTTCAGTCCCAGAATTGTTTTTTAATTCTTTTCTTTAGGTCCTATAATACTAAAAGAGACTACAGGGAGTCTAATAGCTTTAGTCAGGCTCTGGGATATGAAATCAGTGTGGTAGCAGGATCTCAGTAGGACCTGGTAAATGTCATCCTTTCCTGGTTTAGGTGACCCTCAAAAGACCCAAAGCCTTAATGATTTTAGAGGTTTATAAAATGCTCCATTTTCCATGTTCTGAGTTGTTTCAAAATTTCTTGAAGGTTTATGATACTTCAAAAACTTAAATATTGCAGCTTTTTAAAGTTGTCACAGAGTGCCAGATGTCCAATTATCTCATGATTATTTCCAAAACCTTTGAAGGCTGTTAAGTTAGTATATTAACTTCAGTGAACCTCAAAGTGGTGCCTGGTTTTCTTGGTTATATTTTGTTGGTCGTTGTCATATTTTCAAGGTCATCATCAGTGGGTTGTATGTGTTGTTATGATTGTTAGGTAGGTTTAATAGGCTGAAGAGGTTCCAGATGACATTTTCAATCCTAGGATTTTCTGAGCAGCCTTTACAAGTCTTTGTCCAACTTTCCGTGGGCTCCATGTAAAATAGTCTACTGTTCCATACCAGATTTTATGAGCTTTTTGTTGGATTAGGTCAGTCTTTAACTTGCCTAATAAAAACTCCCTGCGTTCTCCTCAGTAGACCCTAGGTTAGGGGTATTCAAACCCAGTCCTCGAGGGCCGGTATTCTGCATATTTTAGATGTTTACCTCCTGCAGCACACTTGGTTCGATTAATGATCAGCTCATCATCAAGCTCTGCAGAAGCCTGATAACGATGTAATGGCTTCCAGGTGTGATAGAAGAGGGAAACATCTAAAACATGCAGGATACCGGCCCTCAACGACTGGATTTGAATACCCCTGCTCGAGGTCGTAACAGTTTGATCGTTTCTCTTTTTTCTATAGACAGTCATGGAGACTCCAACAGTGAGGAGTCGGACAGTGACTTGTCCGATGTCCCTGAACTCGACTCCGACATTGAACAGGAAACGCAGATCAACTATGACAGACAGGTATGTCTTACAAACCTGGTCCTATTAACATGGACTTAACACCTGCTGTCACACAGGGCTCTGTCTGTGTAGGAATGTTTCTATTTTCTCTGTTAAGTGTGAAGTTATCAGCTTCTTGTTCTCACTGCCATTAGCTACAACACAGCAGGGCACTGTATGGTTGCCATAGTGATTCAGAAACACGCCTTATCTCCATCACCAGCTGCTGCTTGGTATGTCTCTGTAACTAGTGTTTGTTGGATGATGCCAGTAAAATGTGGACTGAAGATATGTGTGTGTGTTTGTGTTCAGGCTAAACATTTCCACAGAGATTAATTAGGAAAAAGTAAGAAAAAATTTTTTTTTTGTGCTATTACTCTAATCCCCCAACCTCTGCCTACTTTTTTTTTCTTAACAGTTTTTTTTTTTTTTTTACCATTTTCTCTCCTCTGAATTAGATGAATTTACTCCTCATCACTATGTGTCTTCAGATTCTCCAACTTTTTCTTTCACACTATCTGTGACTTTTTTGTTAACTGTGAGTTAATGGCTGAAAGTGATCAACAGTCACCTCACATCTAATAGAATTGTGTATTACAATTAGACATGTAAGATTAAATGAACGGTTCAGCTCATCCATATCGAAGAAAACATGTTTTTATCCAATGCTCTTTTCAGACTTTTGTTATTCTACAAGAAAAATAGCAAAATTCAGAAAACAGAGTTGAGCTTCCCAGGCAGTTACACTGCAGCTGACAGCAGTGATCTGCTATGACGCCTCAGTTTAGTAAATGGAAAGCAGAGTGGAAGTGGAGCGCTGCCAGAACCAAACCTCCTGGGATCGAAATCTCAGATGGCTGAAACACACGACTCACTCTCCACAGAATAATTTGCATAAAAAATGAGCAGGCCCGTTCATTGCTGAGGGTGGAAACAGAGATTTCAGCATATTTTTTTTATCCAGGACAGAAATTCAGTGAAGCAGAGAAGCAGTCGATGCCACGCTGCTATTTTGCCTGTTTTTCTTGAGTCATGTTAGTGTTTTGCAGAGATTCAGTGATGTTTTAAATTTACAATTCCAGTCCAACAGTAACAGAAGGCTAACACCAGATTTGCTAAGGGTGTGCAGGCTCCAGCAGATGACTTATAATTGTGTTAATAAAAACCTGACACATTTTCTTGATGGGCTATTTACAATTTATGGGGCTTTTTGATCAATATCATATGCCCTACTTTCCATCTAAAATACTTTCTTCTCCATAGAGGAGATGAAATCTGCATATTAAATAACCAGACTCTTTTCTCTAACACAAACTAAAACTAAAATAAAGCACAAAAGGAACCATCCATCCATTTTCTGAACAGATTAATAGAAGGATTGTGGGGGTGGAGCCTGTAGCAGTTTTTCATTTATTGCCACTTCTGTTGTGTGTAAGAGTTAGGATCAATGAGATTTAATATATTCATGGCTCATGGCATTTTTATTGAAACAGTAGTAGACAGGGCATAAAATTAAGTTTTTACCTCATCTGCCATTGGCTAGTGACCTCCAAAAATTATTCTTCACTAGCCAAATATTTGACATAAAATAATTACCATAGGTTTTTATTGTGAAAATCCAACTTAAACATCAATTAAGAATACAGTTTTGTACAGATAAAATTAGATTATTGCCAGTTTATAAGGTTATATTTCATTTCAGGGTGACTGCTGCATCATCATATAATAGAAATATTCAAAGTGCAACCTTTGACATTGACTGAGTCAAATGTCTGTCACAGCTTTAACAGGAACATGATTTTTTACAGCATAGTAAAAAAATTGATTTGATTGATTTTGGATTGATTTTATTTTAATTTTGTGTTATCGTAATTGTGGATAAGATTGATTTTTCAGCACAGGACTGCAAGTACTGGCCGCCTAGTAAGGGGAGGCTCTCCAAGGCAGGTCACAAAAGCCGGTTGTTCTCACATGCAGTTTAAAATTTTCCATTGGCCACTGGCTGGTGTGTGTTTTTGTTTTACACGCCAAACGAAGTTTTTACCTGCCATTGGCGCTTGGCGGGTGTTAATTTTATGCCCTGGTAGTAGACAGTAACAATGACATGAATGTGAACAATGCCAATGAATTATTGATATTAAAGGTATCTACTAAAATGAAACTGTCTATAATGAAAATGTACAAAATACATTTATTCATAGACATTGTTTCATCCCACTCAGTAATTAAAATGTGCATTTATCCCCTTGACCAAAAAAAAGTGCTGTAATATTACGCAAGAGGAAAGAATGGACACGGAGCCTATTCTACAACAATCCTTACAGTTTTGTCAAAGGAGTCTTTGACCGAGAGAAGAGTGGGAGCCTCAATGTGCCCTTAAAAGACCTGGAAGAACACCTGAGGAAAACCTATTCTGATGACTGGGAGCAGGAACCAGTCACTATCCCAGATGACATGCCGCCCATCCATGCACCGGAGCACCAAATGAAATACAAGACCTCCCACATGGAGTGAGGTAGAGAAGACAGTGAAGCAGGCAAGCTCTGCATCAGCCCCAGGACCCAACGGAGTCCTGTACAGACTCTATAAGAACACCCCTAGAGCCCTGAAGTACCTATGGAAGCTGATGAGAACAGCATGGTTGAAGGGAGTGATACCAAGGGCTTGGGAAAGAGCAGGTGGTATCTTGATCCCCAAGGAGAAGAATGCATCTTCCATCAGCCAGTTCCGCCAGATTAGCCTGCTGAATGTAGAGGGAAAGATCTTCTTTAGTGTCCTGGCACAAAGACTGTCTACATTCCTGCAAAGAAACAACTTTGTTGACACGTCAGTTCAGAAGGCGGGTATCCAGGGCTTCTCAGGATGCCTGGAACATGCCAATATCATCTGGCACCAGATAGTAGCAGCCAAGAGGGATCAAAGAGACCTGCATGTGGTGTTTTTAGACCTTGCCAATGCCTTTGGGTCAGTACCTCATAACATGTTGTGGACAGCCTTCAACTATTTTGGTGTACCAAAGCATGTTACAAAGTTGGTTAAGTATTACTTCCAGGATCTCCAGTTTTGTGTGACAGCTCAGATCAACACCACTGCCTGGCAGCACCTGGAAATTGGCCTCATGGCAGGCTGTACCATTTCTCCCCTGGTATTTGTTATGGCAATGGAGATGATTATACGGGCATCTCGGTGGGTAAGGGGAGGCAAGAGAGCGAAGACTGGCCTTCGTCTCCCACCAATTAGAGCGTACATGGATGACATGACCATCATTACAGCAAAAAAGCCATGTGTGAGACACTTGCTACAGAAACTCCAAGAAAACATCCAGTGGGCAAGGATGGAATTCAAGCCAAGTAAATCTCACAGCATCTCCATCGTTAAAGGACAACTAACAGCGGAGCGGTTCTACATCAGTGACGAACCAATTCAACAGTCCTTGAGAAGCCTATCAAGAGCCTCGGACGATGGTATAATGCAGACCTCAAAGAAACCCAGCCAGTGGAACAACTCCATCAGGACACAGTTAACAGCCTCAAGCAGATCGACAACACCACACTCCCAGGGAAACTTAAGCTCTGGTGCCTTCAGTTTGGGCTGCTACCTAGACTCCTGTGGCCGTTGACTATGTATGAGGTCACGCTAACCCATGCCAATCGGTTGGAGAGGCTAGTGAATTCTCATGTGAGGAAGTGGTTCAGACTGCCAAAATGCCTTAGCAATGCCAGACTCTACAGCGATGGAGCACTGTCACTACCCATTTCTAGCCTGGTAGAAGAGTTCAAGTGTGCTGAGGTGAGGCTGGACATGTCACTCACACACTCCTGGGATCCTGTAGTGAGAGGTGTTGCACCTACTCTAGCAACAGGGAAGAAGTGGACTCCAACCACAGCTGTGCCAGATGCCAAATCAGCTCTTTGCCATCGTGACATAGTGGGCCATGTCCAACAGGGCAGAGAAGGCTTTGGCTTTGGGCTTTGGAACAGTAACACCCCTCTGGCAAAAGGCATCCGCAACCGAATGGCGAGCCATGGTGGTGGAGGAGGTGCACCGACTGGAGGAAGTAGGTAGATGTGCCAGAGCTGTAGCCCAGACCAAACAGGGCCGTTGGATGAGGTGGGAGGGTCTCGAAAGAAGGAAGCTCACATGGAAAGACCTTTGGAGCATGGAATCAAATAGGCTAAGCTTCATAGTTTGAGCCACCTATGATGTGCTGCCCTCTCCTGCCAATCTGCAGCTATGGCTTGGAAGGGATCCATCTTGCCCCCTGTGTAGAGTCCCAGCAACACTGAAGCACATTCTGGTGGGCTGTGGGACTAGCCTCACCCAAGGCAGATACACATGGAGGCACAACCAGGTCCTCAGGTGCTTAGCTGAGAAACTCAAGCACAGGAGGGTAGCTATCAATGCCCAACCTGCCACCAATCAGAGGGTGAGCTGGCACCCTCCAGCCTTTGTCTGTGAGGGGGAGAAGAGTAGGTTTAGCTGGTCATGATCTGATCTGGGCCCATTGAATGCAGCCAGGGACTGGCAGATGCAAGTTGACTTGGACCGCAGGCTCATTTTCCCCCCAGGCATTATAACAACCACCCTGCGACCAGACCTCATCCTCTGGTCTAATTCCCATCAAATCACTTACATCATTGAGCTGACAGTTCCATGGGAGGAAGCCATTGAGGAAGCTCAGGAGCATAAGAAGCTGCGGTATGGCAACTTAGCAGCCAAGGCAGAGGACAAAGGTTAGAAGATCAAGGTGTGCCCAGTGGAGGTAGGATGTAGGGGCTTCGAAGCCATGTCAACAGCAAAGCTCTTGAGGGAAGTTGGAATCAGGGGGCAGGACCATCTAAGGGCTATTAAAGAACTAGCCAATACTGCTGAGAGGACCAACCACTGGCTGTGGCTGAAGAGGAGTGATGCCACCTGGGCAGCTAACAGTAGCTAACCGCAAGACATACACCCAGGCTTGATCAACCTGTGGTGGGCCTGCCTCGGCTGAGGGTGTCTTGTGGTAAATGGCTGAAACACCCGGTGATGCTGGGGTACACAACTGATGATGTGTCTTGCTGGTGAAGCCTCTTACCTCTCCTCTCTGGTGATAAACAGTGTTTGTTGTTGTTCACTTACCCACTAAGATGGCACCGGGGTTGTGTCAGTGACGTCAGGGTCAAACACCAATATGTGCTGCTCAATGACATCTGTGGCCAAATGTAAACAGAGGTAAAGCTCACTTCACAAGAAAACAAACTGGCAGTGGATCAACCACGGTGAAATTAAATAAGGATCATCATTAAATGTCCTGCTAATTATTTTCATCCATGAATCTTCTTTTATTTTTTTCACTTCCTTACCCACTACCTGCCCGCATTTCATTTAATTTTACCCGTGCCCATACCCGTGAAAATTCTTTTTTTTTTTTTTTACCATCCCTGCATGTTTTTGCGGGTTATCTGTCAGGTACCCGACCCAGTGCAGGACTCTCTCTCCAATCCACATTAGGAACGAGTGCGACTTACTACCAGAAATGTGGACCAAGGTCTAGCTCCAGTCGTGCAAGGACATAATTTCCCATAGCGGCAGGCCATGGACCCCAAACTCCCACAACACCCCCACAGAATATCATGAGGGACACGGTTGAATGCCTTCTCCAGACCCACAAAACATGTGGATTGGATGGGCAAACTCCCATGAACCCTCTCGGAGCCTGTAGAGGGTAAATAGCTGTTTCAATGTCCCACGACTGGGTCGAAAACCACATTGTTCCTCCTGAATCCGGGGTTTGACTATTGGTGGAACTCTCCTCTCCAGTACTCTGGCATAGGCCTTCCCAGGGAGGCTGAGGAGTTTGATCCCCCTATAGTTGGGACACACCCTCCAGTCCCCCTTCTTAAAAAAGGAAACCACCACCCCCATCTGCCAATCCAGAGGTACTATCTCTGTCCTCCACATGCTGTTGAAGAGGTGTGTCAACCAAGACAGCCCCACGGCATCCAGAGGTTTAAGGAACTCGGGATGGATTTCATCAACCTCTGAGGCTAAGCCACCAAGGAGTTGTCTAACTAGGGTTTAGGAATCCTCAAAGTAGTCCTTCCACCGTCTGCCTCAAGAGTCCCACGTGCCAGCCAGGCCCTTAGGACTCCTTCAACTTGACAGCACCCTTTACCATCGGTGTCCACCAACGGGTTCGCAGATTTCTGCCACAGGCACCAGTGACCTTGCAGCCACAACTCCACGCAGCTGCATGTTATTTAACCAATTAAATACATTTTCTGTTTTATCTTTACATGAAACTACACTTTGTCATTTGGATTCAACATGATGACATGACTGTGTTGGGAAACAACACTAGGTTGCAAATAGGCCTGTTCTATTGAAACCATGAAAGTATCTGAACACATGTAATACTAACCTGAAGCAAACACTTAATTCCATGTGTTATGTGTTAAGTTTTGTTTATGTTAGTGTTATATTTGAGCTATGACTCACAGATATCTCACTTAATCATATATGAACATATGACAACTTTCAGCCCAGCTCTTACTGGTGAATGAGTGTAAACCAGGGACAAAATCTTCCCATGTTTAAAGATGGTTGTGTCCTATTGGCAAACTAGTGTAAATGTTGAAATGTACTCACCAGCCATTGTGCAGATGTTGTACGATACCTACTTGTGTCAGATTGTCTTTGACAGTTTGAGTTTTGTGTCCAGGTGTATAAAGAGGACCTGCCTCAGCTCAGACAGCAGAGCCGAGAGAAGAAGCAGCAGGTGGGATCTCTGAAGAGACAGCGAGGACCAGACCAAGGCCTCCGGCTGCAGTTTGTTCATGGGTAACACATCGCAATGTGTGGGTGGGGTGTGTTTCTGTCACTGTTTGTTCAGGTCAAAACTGCATGTCATGAAAACAGCCAGTCAGTTAAAGGATAAACTAAAATACACCATAGTTATTGAAATCCACCAGTGTTTTCATTCTTTTAATAGTATTGTCTGTGTGTCTGTGACTGGATATTTTCTTTATCTTATTTTCTTCTATATTCATTTGTCTTCTTCTTCCCTATTTTGATTTTTTCCCCCAGTTTTCCCACTGGTGTAATTATAAATCTCAGCTGTCCTTTTCCTTGTCATCTTCATTCTTTTCTTCCTATTCAGTGACATGTATTTTACCTTTTTTTAATCACACTGTGGTCACATGTCTCAAACATACATATTTGTAAAACAAAAACAACTCATATTGAATGAGTGGTCACCATGGTCACCATCCCACGTGGTCACCATGACATCACCCACTGGTTTATGGATGATCATTTTGAAGTGCTTATTGTGAAATTTAGCTGTCAAAAAACCAAGTTGGTGATTTTAGTTTTTTGGAGCCAGTAGTGACCACATTTGAACAGGATCCACCTGACTTTGCGGACTCTCTTAAATGTCCTCCACTGTTCACCGTCCACATCATTCCTCCCATTCTTTTGTCTTTTGGTAATGATGACTGGCTGGTCATCATATAGTAATTTTGCATGGGTTTCCAGGTACCGTGGATATGACTGCAGGAACAACCTGTTCTACACTCAGGGTGGAGAGGTGTTGTACCATGTGGCGGCGGTGGGTGTGGTCTACAACCGTCAGCTCCACAGCCAGCGCTTCTACCTCGGCCACGATGATGACATCCTGAGCCTCAGCATCCACCCTCTGAAGGACTACGCTGCTACAGGACAGGTAATCCTACAAACACTTCATCTGTCATCTATAAACAGGTCTGTAGATTAGTAATTTATTAAACAGGAAGGATTTTTGTCATTTTTCTTATTCCAGGTACTGCTAAACATTAAAGAAAAATACTAGATGTAATGTAATGTTGGGACCCAAAACTCACAAACTATTGTGATTCAACTCACAATCAGCCTCATCAATAAGTTATGAGAAGAGTCTGCATAGATTAACATTTTTGACCTTTATCTTATAATTGGTTGAACTGGTAAATCAGCCATTTCAAAGACATGTATGCATCATACTTTCCAACTTCATTTCAACTGTATATTAGTAAATGCTTGTGAAATTCTTCATAAAAGATGTCAAATAATTTAATTTACAGTAGTCAGCATAAAAAGAGTAAAAAAAACTTGATTCCTCTCATTAGTAAGAAACATATACACAGCCCTTCCATATTAGATTAATTATTATAGGTACAATTATCAGAACAAGATTAAGGACGACACAGTGGTGCAGTGGATAGCACTCGTACTCACAGCTAGAAGGTCCTGGGTTTGATTCCAACACTAGTTGATGGGGGTGGGACCTTTCTGTGTGGAGTTTTCTCTCCAGGTACTCCGGCTTCCTCCCACCATCCAAACACTGAAAGGTTAATGGGTTAATCTAAATTGCCCATAGGTGTGAATGTGAGAGTGACTGTCTCTATATGTTCAGCCCTGAGATGAACTGGTGACATGTCCAGGGTGAACCCCGCCTTCGCCCATGAGTAGCTGGAATAGGCTCCATCGACCCCTGTGACCCTAGTGAGGATAAAGCAGCTTCCAAAAATGAATGAATGACCCAAATTAATCATCCCCCTGTGAGTCCATCCTTGGACATGGAGGTGGTATAACAACATAAATGGATTTACTTTATTTATTTTTATTTTATTTTGGAAGGTAAAGCCATATGTCATCAATATACAGTGACATTAGGTGCCACTGTGCTGAATAATACATGGAAACTCCTTCTGCAGCTGCTAATTTTCTGAGGGCTCTGCCCAAGGGATCAATAAAGTTCTATTTAATCTAATGTAATCTCAAACACAGCACCACTAACACAGTACCGCTAATGTTAGCCGCACAGGATACAAGTAAACAGACTAAGGTACTTAAAATGATCAACAATTTGTATTTATTCCCCTTTAATTCATATGTGTGGTTTCACATGATTTGCATTCCTGATGGAGATGTACATGCAAACAGTTTTATTTAGGTTTGAAGTCAAAGAGCAGTGATCAAGTTACATTTTCAGAGCTGATGAAAATTTGTGATCTGTTTCTTCCCTTGTTTTTGTATGAGTATAAATAACCGTGTCATCTGCATACAGAGAAATCAGCTTTTTTCTGCTCTTTAAAATTTTCCAAAAATGCGCCAGACCATTGTCATTAAGTAAAGCAGCTGCACGACCTGAATTTAATTTGTCCTTTGACCTCTTGTTGCTTTGCCAACCCTTCTTTTAATTTCTTTGTAGAGATAGCCTCCTCCACTACACTGTCCTCATTGGGGAATTTTGTAATCTCCTCCTCCATCTAAATATTGCTGCTCCTGAATGTGAAGTGAGCCTGTGAAGGCTGCACCCATTGGGAAGGGCATATGTGGAGTTAGATCAGTCTCATAATCAAGAAATGCACACAGAAGGATTCCCAAATATATATAGGGATTTATATATAAATTTCTCTCAACACAAAAATATTTTTCAATCTTCATAAATGTGAAAATAATCCATGTAAAAATTAATAAAGTTCACAAATGTATTTCTGATGCACACACTAATTTTAAATATATAAAATTGATGCACACATAAGTATTACTTGTTTTAAAAATATATAATGGAACAGTACAGAAAAATTTTGGTTCGGTATGTTTTTGGTACATGGGTCTTCGGTTCGATACGTTTTCGGTAAAGTGTGTGTGTCGGGGGGGGGGGGGTGTCCATAACTACCAGGACATTTCTACAAAATATTGTTTGGTCATTTGCGCATTAACAGGCACCCCATATTATGTACTTTTGAATGTTCAATGTTCATTTACGGGAAACACTGTAATTTACTGAGTGTCTATGAACACCTTACAGTATTCCCTGAGGTGCTGTGAACGTGACTTCACAGTAACATCAGCAAAGGCAGGTGAAGGAGAAGAGGAGCAGGTTCACTTGACTTTGACAACTGCAGGTCCAAAATAAAACCCTTTTTGCTGTAAAGGAGCCTGTGGACTCTTTTGTGCCACAAAACGACAACAAACCGAAAAAGAAAGTGACACTGAACATGCTTCAGACGTCCGACCAGGCTTCTGTGCCTCTGTTGTACTATCTATTGTCATGTTTTGTTTGGTTTTTACAGTGGGGCTTACAGTTTGTCACTGCTGAATGTATATGAAACCCTGCACATGGTTCTGCTTGTGTCCACCCTAACCCCAGTGTTTGTGTTCTTCATATCGGCTACATGGATTCGTTCGGTACAGCTCCGTATTGTATCGAAGGCCCCGAACCGAAACGGTTCGATACAAACGAGTGCACCGTTACACCACTAAAATCCACAAATATTTCTATTTGAGAGAATTTGCAATTTTCATCTAAATCATATATGTATGTTGTGACATTTATTCACAAACTGTTGGATCTTCATTTACAAACTGCTTGCAGTTTGTGAACGTCACTGCATTTGTGTGTGCATCTTTTTGAGACTTCCCTGCTTGTCTCAATCCACAAATGCATTTTTTTCAAGAGGGAAAGATTTGTAGCCAATCAGATGTCTCCCTCCTTTTCATTCTAATCCAGCTGCAGCACTTTTCTTTTTTTTAAGACAGCCTTACTTTACACCATTGCACCATTTCACACCATTATATCTTGACTGTTCTCTGTTATTTTTTAAAGGTCAGTTCTCCTGAGCTGACACCAATATAACTTGGTTTCTTCATATTTTATGTTTTTTTTAAATGTATGTTTTTCACACAAATACAATTTCATATATGATATACATTTCATGCGATGATTATTTCACACACTTTAAATCATCACCATTCTCCTTGCAACTCTTGATTATATTATTTCTTAAAGACATTCTGTAGGTGTTAATAAAGCTGTCTTTTTTTAACTCATATGCAATTTCAAAAATGTAGTCATCACTACTCATTTATTTATCAACATAACCAAAGCAATACTTTGGCACATCAGCTTTTACAAAAAATTATACAAGTCTCCCAGATAGATGAACAACAAACCCTGTGATACATGCTTATTAATATACATTTATTGATGGCTTGTAAAAACATTTCTTTTCATCATGGCTGAAACTACACAGACCTGCAGCAACTGTGGAAGGGAGGAACAAGAAGATGTCAGCGAATCTTCCTGTAAATTACATGAACATTTTTAAGGAAAATTTTGAGGAAAATTGGTGACCCATAACACAAAGTGTTTTATAATATTCTGTGAAAATTACAAAAGAAAAAAAAGATTTGTCCAGAGAAGACACATGCATCACATGGTGTATTTTGTGGGTTTTACTCAGAGCTCATCTCCTGTATTATTATCTCCTGGGTGTTTTTCAGGTGGGGAGGGACCCAGCCATCCATGTGTGGGACGTCCAGACATTGAAGTGTCTGTCTCTGCTCAAAGGATTTCATCAGAGAGGAGTGTGTGCTCTAGACTTCTCAGGTATGTGGAATTCCATTTTCATGATGGGGTAGATTTAACAGAGTTGAAGTTATCATCAGACTTTGATGAAGGCCTCAGTATCTTTTAAACAAATTCTTCTTGGATTTTCAGAGTAGATGATTTGCTGATTTGGAAGGAAACATTATCGTATGTCATTATTTTACATGTGTTGTTTCACCCTCAGCTGAAGGAAAGACTTTGGTCTCAGTTGGAGTTGATGATGGACATTCAGTTGTAGTTTGGGACTGGAAGAGAGGAGAAAAACTCGCTACTGCAAGGTACAGCTGAAAAATATACATGAAGTATCTCCAAACACACTTAATGCACCAACTGTAATATATTTAAATAGATCGTAAGGAGTCAAGTGAAAAACGCCACATAAGGTCACATCAAATATGAGGCGAGTATTGAAGCTTAGAAATCTGCAGTGTGCAAAAATGATTTATAAACATGAAACATGAAGAATTATACTCCATTAGATTGTATAGATACCTTTTTAATCCAGAGGAAAATTTAGGCATTCAGTTGTTTGTAGAGAGCCAGTAAGAACAGAAAACAAGAAAAAACAAAGCAGTTTTACAATATCAGGAGTCCAGATTTAGGAGGATATGTAGTATATATGATCTGACGTCATTTCATACTGTTTTGTAAAAGTGAAGCAACAAATTACATGTTAATCATAATTACTAATTATATATTTAACTGTCTTTACCTGTCTGCTTATGATCAGATAAAACCTCCATCACATTTTATGAAGCCTGAAAACACAGGCAAGGAGTTGATGTAGAAGTCTCATGTCCTCTCAGACCATGTGAATTAAAATCTCATGAAAGAGAATTATGGATTTTTTTCCCCATTGATGCCATGTATCAAGCATTGCAGCTTTAAGCAACAGTAATATACAGTATACAGTGAATGCAAGTTTATTAAAAACAGTCAACTACTGCTGACATTGATTGACAGTGATTGCTTTGGCCCAAAAAAATTAATGAAACAAAAAGTCAAATGATCTATCCTTCACTTGCTCTGTGTTTTTTTTCCAGGGGTCATAAGGAGAAGATATTTGTGGTCAAGTGTAATCCCATGTTGACGGACAAACTGGTCACTGTGGGAATCAAACACATCAAGTTCTGGCAGCACACAGGTAAATCTATTAGTGGTGTTTAGCATTTTGTCTCACTATTTGTTTCATTCATCTAGAGCTGATAGAACCACAATGCTTAGTTTCTTAAGCTCTTCAGTCTGCAGTTACATCCACAATTGGCAGTTCAGACTTTACCAATCCTAAAGGTGGACATAGTGTAGAGGAACATCTGTACTGAGTATGGACTGGAGGTCCCAGGGTCGAGATGGGAGACACCCCCCAAAGGTGACCGAGAACAAACAAACCAAGATCCTGTGAGACTTCCAGATCCAGACTGACAAAATGGTGATGGCCAACCATCCATAGTGGTAGTCGATAAACATCAGAAGACAGCAGTAGTGATAGATGCAGCAATCTCAAGTGATAGTAACATCAGGAAGAAGGAACATGAGAAGCTCAAGAAATACCAAGGGCTGAAAGAGGAGACAGAGAAAATGTAGGGTGTGAAGGCGACAGTGGTACCGGTAGTGATGGGGGCACTAGGGGCAGTGACCCCTAAACTGACGGGATGGAACCAGCAGATACCAGGAACAACATCAGAGATCTCTGTTCAAAAGAGCGCAGTCCTAGGAACAGCGTTGGGCAAATTACTTTTAAAAAGTAATTAGTTATAGTTAATAGTTACTTTCCAAAAAAGTAATTGAATTAGTAACTGAATTATTCCTTCCAAAATGTAATTAATTACCAGGGAACATAATTACTGTGTTACTTTTTTGAAAACCTTCAAATATGTAAAAGAAAACTGATTTTTGAGTGTGTTTCACAGGCCAGTTGCAAAGAGTAGAACAACATAGACAGGTACTTCATTTAACTTCATATTTAATGGAGTGGGAAAAAAATTTAAAACATCCCTGAAAAAAATAACATTCATCCTTTGTGGGTTCTACTGCCTCTCCTTCTTATCCTTTGGTAAATTTGAGTTAGGGAAGACAGGTAATCAAACTTTTGTGTCTTGAGGCGACTTCTGTCTGATATTAGTTCTGTCTTATAGAATACTCCTGCAGATGGAACCGATGTTCCCACAAACGGAGCTTCTACAGCATGACTTTGGTGAGGCTGGAGTCCACCAGGGCCCGGCTTTTCCATCACATGAGGGGATCTGTGTTTATAGGTAGAAGAAGCTCCTCTATTTAATCCTGCACCTCCACTTTTTTCAGTCGCTCCCCCCGGTACAGTGGTAAGGCTGAATCCCAATTCACCCCTTGACCCTACCCCTTACATCTACCCCTCCGTTTTGCGCATACACGTGAAGGGGTAGTGTTGTCCCAATTGTCAATTAGACAGAGGGGAGGGGACTGTATAGCCCTCGAAATGGAAATTTTCCAGGACCACACTATGAATGGAGGGGTTGGAGAAATCTCCCATAATTCTGTTCAAATCATTGGCAAGATGGAGGTAAACGCAGCAAAAAAAGTGCAGCAGTGACAAAAGAAAGACACAAATGAACGGATTTTCTTCATAAACGACTTAATCATTTGATTGACTGTTAATGCCATTTTAATGTGTAATAGATCGCATTTCTGAGGTTTACAGTTGATAGCTGCAAAAAGATGACCAAAGCCCATGGAATGCTTACAGCTACTGGTGTGTGCATGGGGAATACTTTCGGAAACAAAGTTTTCACATCTGTTAATAGCAGCATCTGTTTCCACTACATGGAACCAGCTCAGCTCTTTTCGGCTTGGCTCGACTCGACTCGGGTACCAGGTACTATTCCTGGAGACCGTTTCCATTACAGGATACTACCAAATTTAGAGTACCTGGACTTCATAGTAGTGTGGCACGTTACTTCTGTGTCATCTGCTCAGTTGCTGATAAACTCACTCGTCGCGTGTTGTCTTGTCTGAATTTTTACGTTGGCCACCAAAGACTGAATCTCCTGGACCGACCATGGTGTAGTTTTGGGCTGTCATCATGTGGATTAATGTACTGCTATATTTACTGTCAACTTCTGCATCTGTTTTTTGTAAAACAGTGGGTCACAGAGACTGCTGATGACGTAACAGGTTGTGAAGGGTTGTCCCATTTCATAGGGGAATGTTTCAACCCTTACCCTTTGCAGCTCCGTTTCAAGAGGTAGTGCCAAGGGCAAGGGCCAAGGAGTAGGGGTAAGGGGGAGGGCTAAGGGGTGAATTGGGATTGAGCCTAAATGTCTTCAGTCCAGGCAGTTGGACTCACTGATAACTCCTCCCTTAAGTTAGCGGCGCACATAGATGCGTTCAAGTGAATGGGGTGTGCTGCGGACAAATCAAACTCGGAGGTGTCATTAGTTGTTCACGTGAAGGCAGCATGGACACTTCAGACTCACGGGCACTCAGGTGAAGCATGAAGGCAGTAGGCAATTTGAATATAAGAACGGCTCGCAAATGAATCGATTCTTAGTGTTCACTTAAAAGAGCTGTTCAAAAGACTCGACTTGTCTGCGAACTTCACATCTCTCGTGCCTGGCTGAGCGAGCCAGGACGGATAACAGCTGTTAGATATCAGTGCATAGTAACGCAACACATTTCACTGTCGCAACTGTAACGTTTCAAATAGTAATTAATTACTTATTACCCATTACTGAAAAACAAAAACGTAGTAATGCCATTATTTTTAACGGCGTTATTCCCAACACTGCCCAGGAACAGTTAAGGTCCTGAACAGAACCCTCAGACTCACAGACCTCTGGAAAAGGACCTGAGCCTGAAGGAGGCACAACCCTGCCCAGGTGGGGGAGAACACAGTTTATGTTATCTCACCTCTCTTCAGCTTTCGGACGGCGACCATGCGGTGATTGACTGATGTCTCCCACAGCCGCAGGGTTTTGTCGTCGCTGACGGTGGCACAGACGGGGAGGAGGGGGTGGGTGGCCAGACCCCAGACCTCCCCCTCCATGTGGCCCTGTATACACACACACACACACACACACACACACAGATTAATGAACAGAAACATGCACAGTCTCCTTCACCACTGCCAACTCTTACATGCATCACTGCAGCCTGACATGTAAAAGCACTAAGCACACAACGCACACACAAAATGTACTTCACATGCATGGATATCTATGAGGACAATAGGACATTTATTTATCTAGAGTTCTTTCTTACTTCTCCCCAATCATCTTAAAGTATTCATTCATTCATTCATTCATTCATTCATTCATTTCACAAGTATCCCACTTAAAATATCTAGTAAACCATTTGGCTTCTTATTATCAGACTTCCCAGTTACAGTGTGGCTGTAGTTAAAACAGATGAATCATATGTAGAGCTGCAGCTATAGATTATTTTTATACTTGATTAATCTATTGGTTATTTTCTGCAATTCAGTTTGATTCAATTAAACAATTATTTGAATAGGCAAAAAAAAAGAAAATAGTGAAAATGTGAAACAGACATGTCTGAAAATGACAAACAACTTGTCTTTTATTCCAGAACCAGCTGAAACAAGAACCAAAAAAATATAAAAGTATAAGGATATATTAAAAAAAATTATATAGAAATAACAACATTAACAACAGTATAAAAGTATGTATAAACATAACATGCTCACACTTGGAAACCCTCAGCCTTACTTACTTATGAAGTCACTTATATGTTTATTTGCAATACGTAAAATATTTGAGACTCTAAATTAATACTGGAATTAGTTTGTGCAATAGATGTATGAAGGAATGCAAGATTTACGTAAAACAGTTCATACAGTGGTAAAGAATGAATGTAAATTAGACTTTTCTACATTTCCTGAAGGAAATGTAACCCGTGTGCTTGCCTCTCGCTGGACTCGTGGCTAGGTGCAACGTAAACACAAGAAATAGCTACCGTTCCCTTCATATGTGGAATATGTGCGTCAGTGTTTGTGGACTGACGTCACCACAGACTTTGTGTAGACCTGTATTCAGATGAGAAGCCTCCCATAGTCTGTGTCAGTCCTGTTAAAGCACTGTTTAAACAGGCTCCTTTAATTGAATAGCTCCATGTGTCTGTGTATGTGATCCCAGCTGAGCTCATTCAGTTCATACAGAGAATTTATGGGAAGGTTTTGAGCTGTATTATATTTATTTTTGAAATATATTTATTTTTATTGTGTTTATTATTTATTATTCCCATTTCTTTATTTTTAATTTTACTGTAGTTTTATTTTTTCATCTTTATTTTTGTTGTGGAGCGTTAATTACCTTATTTGGCTGCAGCTGTGTCACACAGACCACAGGTGCCGTTACCATGACAACAGACACACAGACACAGACACTGAGTCAGGCTCTGAAAAGCTGTGAAAGTGCTCCCAAACTCCTGTGAATTTTGGGAAAATCGTAAATGATAGGTGAAAAGTAAAGTTATCATGAGCAGCAGGAAGACCAGGGGAACACACAGATGTAGGTTTTTTTGTCCGTACTGTGAGAAATGATCAACTTATGGCAGTGTAAAAACAGTCAACTCACCAGGAGCAAGAGGTTCTGTTTGGTCCAAATTTGTATTGGTTTGAATAGGAGCTGAGGAGGGAGTTGGCCCTAAACTACTGCCTGCCATTTCACTGTACAAAGAGCTAGGTCTGCAAACATGGGCTCATTTGAATCCTAGGACCCGTGGCTACATTTTTGGAAAAGATTATTAATCTCCAATGTATTTTTTGGCTGGGAGAGTGAGTTATTCAGAAAATTTTCAGGTAAATTTTCGCTGCTCTTCCACTCTAGCTGATGATATCACCCACTGAAAAAAAAGCAGATTTTCAGTCATCCAAGGGGGTTTTGAAGACTCGCCTTTCAAAAACCGTAAACCCCATCCTCATACCAAAGACATTCCTGTAGAGATGACAAAAATGCCTGTGTTTTAAGTTCAAATGAAGTCTGTAGGTGAAAGTATGGTGAAGCAGTAGCAGTGGGGAAAAAAGGCAACTTTTTTGTTACTCCCATTGAAAATGAATGGGGTTTTGTTTGCGTTTTTTGTGTGAAAACTGTAAGTGATATCGTTATGACGTGACCACACAGATAATCTTCGGGCCAAGCCAAACATTTTCATGTTGACCGAATAATTTTAGGACGAATCATTTGGAAATGGTAGCCACTTGAAAATGGCACAATTCATTTCAGATGGACATTTTTGACTGGTTTTTCACAATTTTAATGAAATCCGTACATCAGAATGTCAATCTAAATAGATAGCAGATCTTGTGAGACCAGCCTGCAAATTTTTGCAGTTATATGTTTTGGTGTATTTCCAACGGTGTGGAGCGCATTTTTTTCCAAAAGTTTTTTGTATAAGTCATAATAATAATAATAATAATAATAATAATAATAAATATGACAAACAATAGTCCCCTGCACCTTGCATTACATGTGAGCACACGGGGAATGAACCATAAGTATAAGAGAAATAAGTCTAAGAGAAATAAATATACAATGAGAAATAATTTAAACATTTTAGATCCTTAGCATGTTTAAGAGATCATGTCTTTTAACAGTGAATAAGAAATAAATGTGAATGACAGAATCCACACAGTGGGATCAGTGGAATAAAGATTTGTCATACTGAGGCTTGATTAGGATTTATTTAAGAGAAAGCATGTCAAGGAAGTGTAAAGGGTGCATTTCAGTTTTATTATATAGATATTTTTTTTTACTTATTTAATTTTGTTTTGTCTGTAATTTGTCGCCCCTCCAGCAGATGGCACTCTAGGCAGCCGCCTGTGTGGACTGTAACATTGCACTAACATTGGCCTTAACATTAGGGTCATTTTCACAGGCTGGAGTTAAATATTGGTGACAGTTCTTGTTGTTTAGTTCCATTTCTCTCACCCATTCCCCCGCTCTATTATCTCCACTGTCAAGGTGCAGTGAAGCTGGACAGGAAGTAGAGCCTCCAGTGTTTGTTTTTCCAAATGATGGTTTACAGGCATTTTCAGTCATCCCTCTTTTTTCTAAACCATGCTGTGTACTGTCACATCCGATTTTGATCCGCACTGAATCCGGTCCGGTACATGCAAATATCCGTGGATAGTATCCGGCCAACTCTGTGGGGTCTGCCCCTAGTGGCCTGACTTATCAGTACATGCCAAAGTTTTGGGGACAGACGGCTGGACAGATGGACAACTGACTAATGACAATACCCTGTGGCCAGTATGGCCGAGGGTAAAAATATCTATAGATACAAACAACAAACAAGTCCAGTGACATCTATAAACAATTTGTGCACTGTAGTCCAGCAAAATTAAGGAAACAAAGCTTTGATTCAGGAAAATTGTAATCGACTAATCTTTTAAATCGATTCGAGGCAATCAATCAATTAATGGCATCAGCTCTATTCATATGAAACCCATAATTTAAAGGAAGAGCCCAGTGATTTTCAACACTACCTAAGGAAAGACTCCAACAGTGAATTCTAAGTACAAATAATGTTGTCTGTATATGTGTAAGCCTCATCATTTGACATGAGTGTGATGTTTATTTTTTAGGAAAAATAAGGAAACAGTGTCTATTAAAAGAAAACCTTTAAGGTCTTCAACACCAGGTAGAAAGTGGAAACACACTGCATTAATACAAAGACAACACTAACTACATAAAATGTAGTGCAGATACATATTTTAGCAGCCTTTCAGTTCCCATCTTCCTTAGTTTTGCAAAAAGCTACTAGATCCAGAGATTAGACGATTCAAGTGAATATCTTGCTGGTGTATGAAGTATTATAGTGTGAATCAGGTTTAGTTCTTAGTTGTGATGCTGAACAGGCTGAAATATGAGTCCAGCTCCTCATCGATCTGCAGCAGATGACTCCCCTCACCATGGCAACAGGTGCCGTACCAGACTACCAGTCATGTAAGAATCCCTCATGGACTTTTATTCTACAGACTCAAGAAAAACCCATCTAGTGAGTGGACGGAGTCCTTCCTGGTAGCTTTAACTCAGCTGTACTGGTTCCCAACAGACCTGTGTGGTTACACATCTGCATCTATCAGACAGATTTACCTCCAGACCTCAACTTTAACCTACACAGCCATTTATGTGGACGGCCTTCCAGTACTGTTCACTGAAATACATCTTTTAACCCTAGCTGTAAAGACTGGGGAGGGGGTTCAATTACCCAACCAGGGCAGATCATACTAAAATGCCTCCTATTGACAAATAATAAGTCCAAATGGACTGAGCTCCCTGTTGAAGCTGAAATGCTTCACCAGCTGTTCCAGCTGTTCATTTACTTCTTTATTTGGTATCCAAATAAATCCATCCTTTTATGCTTCTCTGTAAGGAACTGTATATCAGATATACTGACAAACCACTGACTGCCCCATGAAGGGGAGGCAAGGGGTATTGTTTTTGGTTCAGTTTGTTTGTTAACACTTCAGCAGCAAAACTACTAGTTTAATTCATACCAAATTATGTTTATAGATTGCCAGTGACCCAGAATAGATGTCATTACATTTTGGGAAAAGTAGGTCAAAGTTCAAATTTTTTCTGAATTTTTAAAATCTTTTTTCTTCTATTTACTTATAATGGGCAAAATTTCACATGTCTATAAAAAAAACATAAATATTGTTTCAATTTATTTGGCTTATATATAGAGGCAACTGATATGTGCTGACATTAGCACATACATAGACATGATGACATCAACTGAGTCGATGCCAAAATAAACTACAATACGTGTAAGGGGCGGGGTTTGTTGTTTCTGGAACCACTTGTTGGAAATGACTCCAATTCATATTTTTTCTAAATATATTATGAAATAGATCAACCAATAAACACCCACAGCTACTTTTGTGTCGACTTCCAAATGAATTTTTCTCTACATACAACTTTTCTAAAGTGATTTATCACCATTTATTATAATATTATCCTTTGCATTTTGCAGTTCTCATTGTAAATCATGTATTTTCCTATATTTAAGTCACTGATCATGTACATTAAATCTCAAAATAAATTCAAAGGTTATTATATCAAAACAGAGAAAGCTGAAGAAAAAGTGACTTTTTCAGTCAAATCTCTCATTAACTGAACATTAACCCAGTGTGTCCATCCACTCACTGATCCAACTCCATGGGTTTTACTGGTGAATCAACGTTGTAGAAGATGACAGTGTTTCCACAGTAACTACAGAGCCTCTGAATGTCCAAATGGGTCATATCTGATGACCATGAAAAAATTAAGAACTGTAATTTACACCAATTATTTACAAGTATTGGTAGAATTTGTGGATCAGCAGGGATTAAACAGTTTACTTCAGTAGATGGTTTTGGTCAGTGGTAGATGTTTGGGTCTTTATGACTTTATTTAAAAACATCTACACCAATGATTTAGATTAATCAATTAACCTATTGATTTATACCATTTAAATGCTCTTAATGAATTCTTGAAATAATTTTTTGATGTCATACATTTGTCATTCATATAAATTTTGCTTGATTTTTGTCTCATATTTGCAAACAAGAACTAAGAATGTTCTTCTTCCTTCATATGTGCAAATATACATAATATGACATGTTATATAAGTGTTTTTACTCTAAAGTGAGGCTGCTGTTGCCTGTTTAGTCTACACTGGTACATGTGTGGTTGTGAACAGTGAACGTTTGTACCTGGACCAGCAGAGTCATTGGCCCCGTCTTATCGATCTCCAGAACTTCTCCATTTTTGGTTCCTACCAGGATGTGACCATGACCCAGAGTGATGGCCCTGATGGATGGGTTATCCTCCAGCAGCAGCCCTGCACGCACACGCACACACGCACAACCGCACACGCACACACGCACAACCGCACACGCACATACACAGTTTTAAGAGGCATCACTTTTATATGCTAACAGTATTTTCAAACTAAAACACAGATAGTTTCCCTACTTTAAGCCCAGCTCAACACAAGGCTCTAGTCTAGTACTAGGTTTGATCTGTGTCTGTGAATGTATGTGGCCCCACATGGCCACAGGGTGGCAGCGTTGCATTGAGGTTCCACTGTTCGTGACTCACTGAACTAATTAAAAGGATAACAAATAACATGTCTCACCATGCTTTTTTTGAATGTATATTTTTATGGATGGCTTTGACTAAAATGTACATTAAACTACTTTCATGGGGCCAGGATTACATTAATAACTGAAGCTACAACAAAGATTAAGAAGCCCTTGTACCTCTGTGTACATCAGGCCAGTCAAGGGGATTTGATTGTATGTGTTCAGTGTTAAAAAATATAGCTTTTTTTTTGTATTCAGTGCAAAGGCTGTAAATGGTAACAATGGGGTTAATTCAGCATATTTAGACCAAAACTGGGGACTTACTCTCAGATTTCGAGTGTAGGCTTAAAAGGCTTTTTGTGCATATTAAATGAACTTGGTCAGTTTTGTTGAAACCTCACACATGGGCTGAACTTTAAAACTGACCCATGTTTTCTACATCATAGTCACCACAGCAACATCATTCTGATATCTGTCTTCCACAAAGGTCTTCAATAGGACACAGACAATATCTATCAATTATTTTGAATAAACAGTCAAAATACAACAATAAAACTGATCATATGATCAATAAACCCTTTTTTGTAGATCTATGTCAGTGACCTTTGAGGTGGTTCCACAAAATATTTGTCACTAATTTAGTGTTTTTCAACCGTGGGGTCAGGACCCCATGTGGGATCACCTGGAATTCAAATGGGGTCGCCTGAAATTTCTAGTAATTGATTTTAAAAAAAAAACAAACTTGCTAATGAAAATATATGGTGAGTTGACAGAGACAATCACATACATAACAGACATGACAAACTGTGAGTCTGAAACTGAAGCACTGTGGTACTGTTTATCTGTCAAATGTTCAAACTGAA
>JAPQRP010000009.1:33332288-33345193 GCA_037367295.1 Apogon hyalosoma | reverse complement strand
TTTATGCCCATATGTCACACAAACCTGACATTTCACACATGTTTTAATCATTCATTAAGAATTGTAGCCTTATCAAGCATTTGTTGATGTTTATTGGCATGCATAAGCAGCCATTGAACTGAATGGCTATTGACAAAATTTAAGCAGATTCTTTACATTTTTGCAGATAAATATCTCTACATCTGTAAACTTACTGCTATGTAAATCAAGAAGCATGAAAAATAAACAATTAGCAGAGCATTATTATCTGTATTATCATGCTGTTTCTCCTTCTGTCCTTTGTAGAGAGCAGACATGTTTCCTCGCTGTTCCCACTTATCCTTTTTTTTCTCTCCTGCCTCTGCGAGTGTCTCGTGTGCTTTGACTTTTTTGATCCCCTGCTTGCTGAGCTCCCAAAAACATCAATTACAGAATTGATCACCTGGTCACTCAGCGTGATTGAGAAGATTTTCTCACCCAGAAACAGGGGTCTGGGAGAGCCTGCCTGCCCTGATGGAACTTTTGCAGCCGGGTATGCCATCGACACTTGGAACAAGTGGTGTGTGGTGTGTCTGTCGGTTCTGTCAGTGGAGGATACTGAAGATGTGTATCTATTTGGATTCATGGTAGCCGGCCATCTCCTGACTGGTCTTGGAGTTCAATTCAATTAAATTCAATTCAATTTTATTTATAGAGCCCTGTATCACAACAAGATTGTCTCACAGGGCTTTACAGAGTAAGTTAAATATGAACAAACAACAGTCAAGTAAACAGGAGATGAGGGAAATGGATTAATGTCCCGGGCATCCCCCGTCCTTAGACCCTCCTTCTCGGCAAGGAAAAACTCCAAAAACCCAGTGGGAAAAGAGAAACCTGAGGGAGAACTACAGTGAAGGAGAGATCCACTCCCATGGACGGACAGGCTATAGATGCACCAGGACTGATGGACGTCCATTTGCCCCGGTCTATCGCAAAGTTGGAAAAACCGCAGCACACAAAGAGACCCCACTGCTGTCGGTCAAAATTAAGGAGCACTTTGGAGTGGTTGGTGACAGAGTGACGGAATTACAGCGGGTGGTGTCACAATCGGAGGACAAGGTGCTGGATCTGATGGGACGAGTGGCAGATTTGCACAAGAAGTTGGATTTCCTCACTGGACAGACTGCGGATTGCGGGACTGGGTAGGAGTTTAGACGAACTGTATGGAAGAAGATCTGTCTGCTCTGAAGTGAGGAGTAAATGCTGAGGACCAGGCATAACTTAAATTGAGTTATAACTAAATTAAACAGAAATCTATCAAATCTTCCTAGTTTTAATTATTTTCTCCTGGGATCTGGAGCAAGCAGCTGGATTTCATCTAATCTGTTCCCATGCAGTCACAACATCCTTCCAAGGCTGAGACACAGAACGGAGAGAGAACTGATAAGAACTGATGTGGACTGAGGTCCCTGTGTCTCCTACTCCTACACAACAAACTTTTTCAAGGACTTGCACTACATATAATCATCCTCCCCCCTCATCCCACCTAGTCTGCCTTAGAATCTTTTTTTCTTCTCCTCTGTCCCCCTTCCCACTGAATCCATTGAAAAAGTTCCATCATGTGACCATGTGTACTGTGTCTATAATATAATGTATCGTCTTATGTATGTCTTATGTATGTGCTTGCATCTGTACTGCAACTTCTGTACTGTAACTTCTGAAACTTCTGATGATGGCAGCGCCATAATATGGCAACAGCTGCTCGGGTTTTTGGAGAACTGTGCATCGAAATTTCATTTGCTGTGACATGCTGAATGTCTCGTTCTGCTGTGACATGTCAAATGATAATAAAGCTAATCTAATCTAATCTAATATGACAACACAATTACTGTGTTTTCATGTATTATTATTAATATGACTGAAGCTCAGACATTTTTACGCAGCCAAGAAGAGAAGCCATCCTGTGTACAACCTGACAGACAACAACCAGGGCAACAAAACCACCCTCCACTTTAACCCATGGCTGTACAGGCTGACAGGGTGCATGTATGTTGTTGTGTTGATGTACAGTATTTGTGTGCTGCAGGTGGTCGATGCTGTGCCTTCTCTCCTGACGGGAAGGCGTTGGCGGTGGGTCTGAGTGACGGCGGCATTCTGGTGGTAAACGCTGACACGCTGGAGGATCTGCTCAGCTTCCATCATCGCCGTGATGCCATCTCTGACATCCGCTTCACCCCTGGTACACACACACACATATATGTATACACTTCACACATTTCATGGCTGCTTCATTGTTGGTAACTCCCTCACCTGGTGTCAGACTCCGGTAAATACCTGGCGGTGGCGTCACATGACAGCTTTGTGGACATCTACAACGTACTGAGCAGTAAGAGAGTGGGGACGTGTAAAGGGGCGTCCAGTTACATCACACACATCGACTGGGACGTTCGAGGTAATGCCGTTTACTGTGTAACTGTACATGCAGTTTTAGGCTGACAATCTGAACAAGGGTTAAGAATATAATGAATTCATCCTGTAAACAGTATTATCTGTGTATCTGTAATACAAGTTAGCTCCTTTTGATCAGTGTTGTAGAGCTTCACTGTAAACTGAAAACAACCCCTTGACCAGCCCCACGCAACTCGGGGTGTGTCAGGGTTAGGGGTTTTGCAGGGGTCTTTAGATCTGACATTGTTGAGGATTTAACAATAATGAGTTAAATGTGACTTCCATTGTCCACTATGTGGCGCTACAGAACAGTCACATAGTACAACCACATCAGTGGATATCATTTGTACAACAACCTGTGCAAATTCCATGTCAATCACAAGATGTTTACAAAATGAATTTGACTTTCTATTATAAGTCAGGCTCAATATTGTCATGTCACTACAGGACTATATGTGATATTTGATGCAGACTTGACAAGGAACAGCTGAGTTACAACAATTTCATGCTTTGTAGTGAAACTCCAGAACTACTACTGGAAAAAGAAACGTTTCACATAAACTCATCACCTTGAACATATTGTCACCAACTTCATAAGGCTTATCTGAACAAAGGATGTGTTTAACCTGCTAAGAGTAATAAAACAAAAGGTCAAATCAAATCAGATTTTATTTATACAGCACCAAATCATAACAAAAGTTATCTTGTGGCACTTTACATACAGAGCTGGTTGAAACCAGACTCTGAAGGTAAAACTTGTAATTTCCTATTACCAGTAGGTGATGCTAAAACTCATATTTGATATCATGTCATTATATTTAGGGTGAAACTCTTATAAAACGTATCAAGTTTGGTGCTGATTGGACGTAAAATGGTTGTGTTATAACAGTTTTGGTTTTCTTAGTGAGATATCAAAGTTCACCACCCTGGACACACAGAGGGACGACGCCCATCATTTCCATAACTGTTCATCTCCAACCTCTTAAGACTTAACTGACCAAGTTTGAAGTCGATTGAATTAAATCCCTAGGAGAATTTGTTAAAATACAACATGAGTAAATCACCAAAAATGGTGATAAAATTCTAATTTAGCTCATATGTTCCAAAATATTCCATATGATATTTATATATTCTTGCTAGAGCTACAGGTGCTGTTGCTGCGTTATGTAGTAATATTTTTATTATTAGTGTTTCACTGATAAGAAGTAAAGACAGAACAGTGAACTAGCACACAGAGGCCAACTCTATTTGGGGGGTGTGGGGGGGTATAATGGGGTGAATGTAGTGTTGTTTATACTCTGTTGTGTTTGTGGTGTGGTTTTGTTGGGTTTTAGGTAAACTGCTGCAGGTGAATACTGGAGCCAAAGAACAACTGTTCTTCGAAGCACCAAGAGGAAAGAGACAAACCATCCAAAACTCTGAGGTGAGTGTTCACGTACGACCCAGCCTGAGTCTGTGTGATACGAGACAGAATGTGACCTGTGTGATCTGTGGTTTGTGTGTTTGTGTAGCTGGAGCGGGTCGACTGGTCCAGTTGGACCTGTGTTCTGGGTTCCAGCTGTGAGGGCATCTGGCCGACACACAGTGACATCACTGATATCAATGCTGCGTCTCTGACCCGAGACCGAACGCTGCTCGCCACCGGAGACGACTTTGGTTTCCTCAAACTGTTCAGCTACCCCGTCAGAGTACGAACACTGTCCTCGTCCCTCCATCCATACCTTTACTTAGTTTCTTATTTGTCATTTTTTATACTTTTTTTCCTCTATTTTCTTTTTTCTTCCTCATTCTTTTCTTTTATATCAATTTAATTTTGTTTTCTATCGTTTTATTTTCTTTACCTTGATTTTTTGTTTGTCTTTCTTTTTCATATTTTCATGTTACTTTAATTCTTCTTGTGTTTCAACATTATTTTGTGCTTTGATCATTTCTTCTACATTTACTCCTGTAATTTTTTTGTCCTTTTTTTTCCTTTTTTCTGTTTCCCACATTTAATATTTCCTCCCACTGTTTTTCTTTCTAGTCCTTTCTTTTTTCAGTTAGCCTAGTTCTCTTTCCTTCCTTCTTCAGTGTGAAATTCTCCATAGCAGTTCTTATTTTGAGGGATTTTGACTGAATTTGATATAATTCATAGATCAGATGGTTTAAACAGGTGTGTTTGTTTGTCTTCAGGGTCAGTACGCTCGCTTTAAGCGTTACGTGGGCCACAGCGCTCAGGTGACCAATGTCCGCTGGGCTCAGGATGACTCCACCCTACTGACAGTGGGCGGGGCCGACACTGCTCTCCTGATCTGGGCGAGGGAACGAGGGGGTGGGGTCACAGGTGATGGGGAGGGGCCTTCATTTCAGGACAACTGCCCACCTGTGGACAGCGAGGAGTCAGATGATGACATTGAGGAAGATGGAGGTGAGGAGCACTGTTAAAAACATTCTGTAGTCGTCTATGAACAGACTTTTTATTTCTGTTTGTGTGTTTTATGTTTGTTTGTACTTGAAGGCTATGACAGCGATGTTGCCCGGGAGAAGACTGTGGATTACACCACAAAGATGTACGCCTCCAGCATCCGAGAGATGAGAGGAACCAAACCCCATCAGCAGCTGAAGGAGCTATCGGCTGAGGAGAGGTATGTCCACACAACCACACCTGACAGAAACACACCTGGGCATCGGTGTGTTTACTGGGGTTAAAGCTGCACCAGACAGCAGGGTTACACCATGTGACCATGAGGCAGAGGACAGCTGAAAAAAAAAAACACACATGTACTCTGAACATATCATTCCAAATCACAAGTACTGATAAAGTGCTGTGGGAATAAGTTATGAAAGTTGTGTTCTCTTGACCAAAGCCAATGGCATTGGTCTAATGACTTTTGGATTATTGCAGAAACCAAGCTAAGTAATTTTGTTCAGATAATCTTCACCCAAAAAGATTACTTTTATGATTTTTAAAGCATGAATGCAGAAATCAAAAGTACAATGCTAATATTTGACTAAAACCACAAGCTTAACCAAGGTGAACAAAACTATGCTTTCACCTTGTAAGTTCATTCACATTCTTACTTCTTTTATAAAAACCTCTCTTTTTAGCAGTACCCTGATCTAGCCAGTAAGTAGAGTAGTTTGTGTGGTTGATCTTTTTTTGGTTTTATTTTATGGCTCGACTCAGGTACCAGGTACTATTCCTGGAGGCCATTTCAATTACATGATAGTACCGACTTTAGAGTACCTGGTCCTCACAGCAACGCTGCATGTAACTTCTGTGACCATGTGCTGTCATCTTTTACAAAAACCTGACCAGTCTAATTTAGATACATGCATATAATTTTCAAAATTAAGAAGTGCTGTATTTATTAACATGGTGGTGTTATGACGTAGAACATAAAATATTTGCTTATTAGCTTGTGTTACCCACAAACCTCTTACTGATGTCAAGACAAGGAGCCAGAGGTCCAAAATGTGAACTCACTTCCAGGTTTAAGGCATATTTCTGCAGCACTGTTTTTTATTTATGGCTGTTTCTTTTTCAGCAGATTTTGACCTTGACCTTCACATGATGAGTTTGTCCATCCTCTGGTGACTGAAACATATTCCCCATTCCCCCTTCTCAGCTCCAGGCCCAAAAGAGAAATATGTTGTTTCCCTGAGACCCAAACTTAAGCACAGTTTTACTTATGCTTCCACCATCGTCAAAACATTGTTGAATAAATGTACTTTGCTGCCTGAGCCATATTTGATAGAAGACAACAACATGGAGATGGAAAGATAATGTCAGAAATCACGGCTCATAATGATACGTATTGTTAGGTAGCAGCATGACTCATTAACTAACAATACATGAAACCAACCATTCAAATGGTCATGGACACAAACACATATAACTGATTTACTTTCCTGTATTATCTTTTGAAAGTTTTTGAGCTGCCCCAATACTGAGAATGCTTCATTTGTCAAACATGTTCAGTTTTATGCTTTCAATACTGAGCACGACGCCACATCAAACCCTCTGAGGCCCCTCCTCTACAGGTGGAATGATCCAACCCCAGATCATAATACTGCCCCCACAGGCTTGTACTGTAGGCACTAGGTATGATGGGTAATCACTCTGGAACAGAGTCGATCTGGACTCATCAGATCACATGACCTTTAACCATTAAACACAGTCCAATCTTTATGTTTCTATCAAACATATGGATGTTTATGAAATGAGAAGCAACTGCATCAGTTAAAGGGTTAAAGAACCTGTTGCAGATGAAACATATTAATCAATGTAGTAATTATCCAATGGAAGGATCTGAACTATTTGTGTTGTTAAATCCAGGTGGGGGTTCTATTTTTTGTCCAGTCTGTGAATATGTACATATGAGTTTATCTATGTGCAGAAGGTTCATGCTGTGAAGTTATGGCATCAGTAATAATACTGATCACACAGACTATAGAACATCAGGATAATTTTTCCCACCTTTAACATTTGTTATTTTATGAAAAATGCTGAATGTTTTTTTTTTCTTTTTTTGGATGTAGTCCATATAATGCCTGTGTTGCCTAATGCAGATTTACAGCTTTTAGAAACAGCCTCCATGGTACTGCTCTTCATATGTCCGTGTAATAACCTTTTAATTATGTAGTTGTGGGTATTTGGAATGTCCTGTACTTTGACTGTCTTTATGACAAATGCCATCTTTTCCTGAATGTGACATCAGCAGCCAGACGTACGTGTGTGTGTGTGCGCGTGTGTGTGTGCGTGTGTGTGTGCGTGTGCGCATGTAGGTGTGCGTGTGTGTGTGTGTGTGTGTGTGTGTGTGTGTGTGTGTGTGTGGTTTTGGGTTGTATCCATTACTGTGCATTCAGCACAAGCATATCTTTGTATTTGTGTCATTATTCAGTGTTGTCTTTATAGGATACGTCTGGTGATTTGATATTTCTCTTTCACTGCTTGTCTCGAGTGTAAAAGGTGACATGAGTAGAGTTTATTGGTTTGTTATACACTAGTGAAGGATACTGAAGGATGGAAACATACCAAACAATGCAATGACCAAGGTCAGTGATGTGTTTTAATCATTTTCAGACAATGAATGTAATGATATACTGTTTGTAGGATGAATTCTTTCTTGACAGTAACGATTATAAAAATCACCAGACTTATCCTCTGAGGTTTTAACTCAGCTCTTTTAATGGAACCTTGATTTAGGGTTAAGGTTGTAACAGAACGAGTGTCAGAGTTGATCTTTTGATTTGTTTGCTTAACATGTGGCTGAAACACAACCTAGACCATATCCCTTTAAATATATGTAACCCTAACCCTAAATGGGGTGATGATCTGTTGACGTGGTGGATGTTAAGAGGCTTTAAATAGTTCTTTGTTTCAGTTTGCTGCATGTTTTCACTGTACTCATGAAACAATAGTGAGCTTCTGCCATTAAAACACTCCATAAGTAACAGCATCTTAAAGGCACAAGTTAGGTCAAATGTAAAAACTGAGGTTTGTTCCTACAACATTAGATTTCTATCTAAATGCAGTTCTATTCATGCCTTTGTGGTGCAGTTTCTTCCTGAGTGTTGCTGCTGCTCTCTGCTCTTGCCCATAGAAACTCTGAATATCTGTGTTGTGTTTTAACTTGCATTCCTCTGGAGGCAGGGCATTGTCAAGTAAGTATGAGCTGATATTCAGGAAAATATGAAATATACTCCATGACTGGGTAAATCAGAAGTTATTACAATTAAATAACACAGATCCACTGGGGGAATTCAGTGATGCAAACCCAGAACACATTCAATATGAGTTTTGTTCAACTGAAGATTTGGAGAAAAAAAGTTTCACTAATTTTATTTTATTTTGTTTGTTTGTTTTTTATTATTATTAATTGATCAGTCACTGGTTGAATTAGCTCTGATTGTTCAGATGCAGGCTCTTATCCATTGCCTGTTGCCTGTCACCACAGTTAGCTGCATTAGCATGTTAGCCTGATAGCTTGAAACCATTATAGCAAGTAGTAGCATGGGAACATTTTGTTAGCATGTAGCATTAGTCACAGCTAGTCACATGGTTTCTGTATGGCATTTGTGTGTGTTTAAATGTGTCCAGAGATGTATGTGTGCAATTATATAGTATGCATGTGTGATAGTGACAGGTGGATGAAAATCATAGCATCAGAGGTTCAGGTTCAGGGAAAACTTTCAGAACTGACCAGAATGACCAGGTTCTAGCCCAGCAGTCAGAAATCTTCATTCAGACCTTTATTTTGTCTAAATGTGCAGATTGTAAACCTACCAAGACCTTACTTTGAATATGTGCTTAGCTTCAAACCTGTTTTTACATTGATGTTAAAGAAGAACACGTCCATTCTTTTCACTATTCCTTCATCTGCTGAGCTGCACATGTTCCACCAAGTGGTGACGTATAGTCATGTGTCGGGCTCTAAAGATTCGGCTCTAAGAGCGGATGCTTTGTAGTGAATCAGATGAGTCAGCTCCAATCCAGTGAGCGCCGGCTCTCCACACCGTCCTTTCTCTGCTCAGCTCTCACTCTCAGTGATTCATCTCTGCTCATGGTAGAACTTCGTTTCTATTGGTCAGCGTAGTGAACATGGAGCTGAGATGAGATGCGATCTTGAAGAACCCCTCATCCAACCAGCAGTAGCCCCACTGTGGCGTCAGTCTGCCCAGGCCTGGTGATGGTGATGGAGGGGAGACTGTATTCTGGAAACATCTGTTCCTTCTGACACAATCTTCTGGAAAACAGGGCAGATAGAAGGAATCGCATCAGTCCAATCAAGCTGAGACATCTGATATTTCTCAATGCCATCCTGCACTGAGGACATTCATATTGTTTGGTCACTGAGTTTGGTTCTGTTTCGGTTGTGGTCTGTGGATTTATTTATACATATATATATATATATATACACGCACACACACACACAATGGAGATCAAAATTAGAGAACAACCTATAATATCCTGAATGTCACATTCACTGCATTGTCCTGTTTTAAAATGATCCAAACACAAGTAAAATACTAGTATTTTAAGCAGATCTCATGAATTTTATATCTTCTGATTCACAGTATAAAAAACCATAAAGAACAATGATCAAAATTAGAGAATACTTTCAGAAACCTGTGTGAATCTGGCACATGGTGCTAATTTCCTCAATTATCTTACAAACACAATGTAACTGGCTGCCTGACCTCCAGTTTTCACCGACTTCACAAGATGGTGAGTTGTCTTAAAGTGGCTGAAACCCTCCAGCAGCAGGTTGTCCATATGAAGGTCAAAGGCATGACTCTGTCAGCAATAGCAAGAGAAGTTGGTTGTTCCAAATCTGTGATTTCCAGAATATTGCATCTTTACAAAGTCGCAAACTCATTCAAGTCCACCAAGAAGACCAGTCGTCCACCAAAGACAAATGAAAGAGAGGACAGGATAATACAGAGGTTCAACACTGCAGCTGGAATTACTCTGCAGTTCAGCACTGAACAGGGTAAGACTCTGTCTCATACAGTGTCTGGAGGTTTAAGAGCATTTGGACTGAAAGCCCACTCTGCAGTGACCAAACTGAAAGAGTCAAAAGGCTAGATGAACATATGCTGAGGAACATGTTGTGTGGACAGAGGAAAACTGGTCCAAAGTGATGAAAGCAAGTTTAATTCATATAGCTCTGATGGAAAACATTATGTTTGTTATCAAACTGAGCAGAGACTGAACCCAAAGTATGTAAAGAAGTCGGTGACAGGTGGAGGAGGAAGTGTCATGGTTTGGGAATGTTTTCTGCAGCAGGAGTTGGGCCTCTTATACAGCTACATGGCAGAGTAAATGCAAAGGTTTATCAGAACCTTCTTTGACAGCAGATGATTCCTTCCCTCCGTTGATCACCCACAGCAATTTTCATGCAGGACAGTGCCTCCTGTCACACAGCAAAATGGGTAAAGCAGTTCCTTAAAACTGAAAACACTGAAATACTGAAATGGCCAGCCCAGAGTCCTGATCTGAACCCAACAGAAAACCTCTGGAAAATCCATGGAGCCCAAGTTATGGCCAAGAAACCCACTACAGTCACCGAAGTGTGGAAGAGACTGGAAGAAGAGTGGACCAGAATCACACCAGAGCAGTGTGACAGGCTGGTGACGTCCTGTGGCCGTACATGTGCTCAAGTCATTCAAGCCAAAGGCCTGCACACGTCCTACTCATTTTTGACCATCATAACCTTCAGACAGTTTTGTTTAAATCTTTCTTTGAGCTACAGGCATTGCTGTTCTTTAATTTTAATCATTGTGTTTTCCACAAAATTATGTTTTTTTTGTTGAAGTTCCTTTTGTTGTTGTAAAACACTGTTCTGGTAGCATGGTATTGCCATAACACAAAAACCTTTAAATGTTGAGCTATGAAGATTACATCATTTCAAAATAAATCAAGTTTTCATAAATTGTTCTCTTATTTTGATCCCCAGTGTATATGTACAACAAATTCACAAAATGAGGCAATAATAAGGATTCTCATAAAAACATGGAAGGAAAACGGTTTATCAGTGCGCAAACCCTTCATATTTGCCAATTTAGGGTACAGTGTGAGGCTACAGATCATACTACATTAAATGCTGTTTGGAAGCTGGGAGCAGCACCAAAAGAACTGGCTCTCTGAAAACGGCTGAACTTCCCATCACTAGTGACGTCTGGGGTTGAAAAATGATGCTAACTCTGATCTGACCACTATCTACTGTTTCAAGTGTGCATTTGGCTCCAAATTCAAGCCAGTCCCTGTGTTGAAATGTCTTATTTTATTTCCGGCCAAAAAAATTCTCAGCCAACGTTTTCTTCAACTGCAAAGTCGAAGAAATTGAACACAACCTGGAAGGTTTAATGTGACCCTCCATTGGCCACATCCACATAAAGACATTTACATTTCTAAACAGTTTTAAAATTAAAATCTCAATCCACAAAAGTGTTTTAGCAAAGTTTCAGAATGAATTTCATTCTAAACCAACTGAATCAGATATTCTTTGACCAGAGACCACTACCAGGACAAGGACAGAGTTCATGTTGTAATTCCTGTTGGGAGTCAGGGATGATGTCTCGTTTTTTTTCTTTTCTGTCACTGGTGAAATGTCTCTATTTCCAGCAACTTTTTAGCACAGCCCTGGAGTTGTTTTCTCAAAGATGTCATTAGATAGCACTGTTAGTGTGTGTGTGTGTGTGTGTGCGTGCGTGCGTGCGCGTGTATGTGTGTGTGTATATCTGTGTGTATGTGTGAGTGTGTCTGTGTGTATCTGTGTGTGTGTATGCGTGTGTATGTGTGTGTGTATCTGTGTGCGTGTGTGTGTGTGTGTATCTGTGTGCGTGTGCGTGTGTGTGTGTGTCTGTGTGTATGCGTGTGCGTGTGTGTGTGTGTGTGTGTCTGTGTGTATGCGTGTGCGTGTGTGTGTGTGTGTGTGTCTGTGTGTTATCTAAACCTCTCTGCCTTGGTTCTGTCCCTCTGCTGTCCAGGGGATCCAGGTAACACCTGTCCACCTGTCTGTCCATGCGATTCCTCTCTGTTCTGTGTGTGTTGACATTGCCTCACATTATTTTTCAGAAGATCATTTAAAGCAAAGCTCCATTTGTGAGAGTTGCAGCATTCAGTTACATTCTGAAGGTTTAAAGCAGCCAGGACTCTGGTTCATAACAAATCAAAAACTTCTAGAAAACACACACACACATTCCGTTTATGTTTCTTCCACACAGAATGGCATCCAACAGGCCGTCTGAACTCTATGTCCATACAACCATAGTGCTGTCTCACTGACGGTTCCTCCACCTACCTGTCTGTCTGTCTGTCTGTCTGTCTGCCTTTACCTGTCTGACCTCTAGCTCTAAACAATAGGACATGACTGACATTCCTGTAAATGACTGGGTGATTAACAGATGAACTGATCCTTTAGGCCTCCAGTGAGTCGAGCAGCACCGCATCCTGACAAACTGCAGAAGAACAACGTCCTGAAGAAGAAGAGAGTAGTCGAGGTCTGCCTGTCTGGATGACTGTCTGTCTGTCTGTATGTATGTATGTATGTATGTATGTCTGTCTGTCTGTCTGTCTGTCTGCCTGTCTGCATGACTGTCTGTCTGTATGTATGTATGTCTGTCTGTCTGTCTGTCTGTCTGTCTGTATGTATGTATGTATGTATGTATGTCTGTCTGTCTGTATGTCTGTATGTATGTATGTCTGTCTGTCTGTCTGTCTGTCTGTCTGTCTTTCTGTCTGTCTGTCTGTCTGTATGTCTGTATGTATGTATGTATGTATGTATGTATGTCTGTCTGTCTGTCTGTCTTTCTGTCTGTCTGTCTGTCTGTCTGTCTGTATGTATGTCTGTATGTATGTATGTATGTATGTATGTATGTCTGTATGTATGTATGTATGTATGTCTGTCTGTCTGTCTTTCTGTCTGTCTGTTTGTCTGTCTGTCTGTCTGTATGTATGTATGTCTTTCTGTCTGTCTGTGTGTATGTCTTTATGTCTGTCTGTCTGTCTGTCT
>JAPQRP010000009.1:33289356-33313151 GCA_037367295.1 Apogon hyalosoma | reverse complement strand
ACACACACATATATATATATATATATATATATATATATATGTTGAAAATAAAGAAAATGCTGCTCTCAGATCAGATTTAGTTTGCAGTGAAGATGTGATTTGTATCATTATGTAAATGAATATAAATGATGCATGAATTTATTTTTTAACCAGAATGTGTTTGTGGATGATTTTTATAACAGACTTAATTGTAATCACATCATGTATTGGCTAATGTATGTGAGTGTGTGTCCGGTGCATAGACAGATTATATGAAAATATTAAAGACTTTGTTTGATCAAAAAGAGGCTTTCAGAAATATGACAGTTTGTGATTTTTTTTCCTTTTTTAATTTTTTTTTTTAAGCTGTTGATGGGAGTGGATTAAATGGGATGTTTTTTTGTTTTTTTTTCCTGGACTATGTTGATCCATTTGCATCTAGTCATGTTTTTACTTCAAGTAGAACTAGTCAAAAGGGGTTCAGAAACAAAGTAAAAGCAGTGCCAGTGAAGACATGCTTTTTAGTTTCTGAATTTATTTAGTTTTTTTTTTGTTTTTTTTATGTTTTTTTACTTGGACCTGGCCTGATGTGTTTCCAAGTTAAACTGAAGCCTGTGAAACCATCTGATTTCTGCTTTTTGTTTGTAAAATAAAGGTTTTATAACTTCAGTCTCACACGCTTGTTTGTTCATGCAGTTCACAAAGTTGGACAAATGTATTGAAAGTTTGAGTTTAGGCTTTATTTGAGCCGACTCATGGAGGGAAGCACTAGTTCATCAATCATCTGATCACTAAGACTTGAACCCTTCACTCAGTGTCAGACCTGTTCGAGTCCATCTGGTTCCAGGTTGAACGTTGGTCTGAGCCAGTGTTTTACACCAGGGGTTCCTAAGGTGAGGTATGTGTACCCCCAGGAGGTACTTGGAGGAAGCCCAGGGGTACTTGAAATTTGGGGGGGGTACATTAAATAAGTCATCATGTACTGAATGCAAAATAAATTATGAGAATTAATGCTGAAATATAAAACAAAATAAATACATTGATATAATAAAATTGACACTCCTGACCTTATTTCATTTCAATATTTATTATTATTATTATTATTATTATTATTATTATTATTATTATTATTATTGTCTGTCATCTTGTTTAAGCTTTGGTAACATTTTAAGAACATTTCTATTTTATATTATTTGAGATGAGTTTATTTGAGTAATTAAGTTTTTTTTTTTGTTGATGAAAAGTTCATTTATTAATTTATGACCATTTAATTTATTTTTCTTAGCAATGACAGAAGGCACTTTTCAGTTTATATTTTGCACAAAATTTGCTTATAAAAATTTGATATTTTTAGTATGTTAAAATTAAATATATGTTTGTTTACAAAGTTTTGAAAATATAAACAGACACCTTTTGCACAGGAACTATTTTTGCCTTTTTTTTTTTTTTTTTTAAATCAAAAATGCGTAAGCGAGAGTTGGGGGTACTTGGCTAAAAAAAAGTATATTTTCTGTAAAAAGTTTAAGGACCACTGTTTCACGCAATCCTTCTGTTAGTTCTATTTACATCTATTACAGTGGTCTCCAGCCTTTTTTGGCTCGTGACCCCATTTTAACATCATAAATTTCTGGCGACCCCAGACATTCAAAACAGAGACATTTTTCTCTTGGACATGTCTTATCGGGGCCAGGCGGGCGAAGAAAGCTTTCCATTCTCTGTTTGGTCCAGTTTTGTGACTGCGACTGATCAGGCAGGTTGAAGCATGATCACCTGATCGAGTCAGTCAAGATATGCCCTCAGATATTATATCCTGCATTTTATTTGAACTTGATTTTTATTGGGAAAAGTGTGTGGCGTTTTAATTATAATGAAATATATATATATATATATATATATATATTGAATCATTAAAAAATATGTTTTATTTGTATTTTTTTATTTTTTAGTTATTTTTTATTTTTTTTTAGAAATTACTAGAAATTCCAGGTGACCCCAAGGTTGAAAAACACTGATCTACTCCATTACATTAGACATTTATGACAGTTCTTCATTGCTCTTACTCTTGTTTTTTTAGATTCAAGTTTTCTGTTTCCACTTTTCAATTCTCAAAAATAAAGTTGTGTTAATAATATGCCTTTTATTGCACAACTTCCATCAATAACAGTATTCTGATGAGGGTTGAACTCTGACTACAAATAATGGGAAGGAAACGTGATGAAAACTAAATTAGTAAGTAGTTTTTGTTGTTGGGGGGTGGAGGGGGTATTGTAATAGAAAGGGTATTTGACTTAATTTTGTCATTAAGTATTCTTTACAAGGGAGGCTTTGTTTAAAAAAAACACAGAAATGAACTGTGGATAAGGTTATATTTTGTACTGGTTTGTGTAACCTGTAGAACCACATAAAAAATCAAGTCTGAACATTTCTCAAACTAAACTGTGTCTCATACCTGCAGTCCTTGAATTTGAAGGGCCCCAATTTTTTTGTGGAAAATCATGCGAAATGTAATATTTGGATTTAACATTCCTGGCCAGGACAGAACCTCAGGCCTCTGAAAACTAATGGAAAACTTCAGTTTCCTATTTATTAATGTCAGATGAAGCCACTGATGGAAACAAAGGAACTGTAACAGTAAATGTAATGTGGACTTTGTGTTACAGTAGTTTATTATACTCGATCATTACCTCATGTAAATATGAAATAAAAACGACCCATGTGCAAACCTCTGCTCATGTGACTTGTACCTGGTAACAACTGACAGTATTCAGATGCATGAATTTATATTATTTACTGTTACTGGTTCGAGTTCAATAACCTGTTCCAGCTGAAACATTAATCACTGCAGTACTGACCCATGGAGGGAAAGGAACCATTTGTGTAAAGTCCAGGCAGTTACTTTGTCTTTGGCCAGGTCATTTATTTAATGCAGAAGTGTCCTCTCATGTCTTTAACATCAGATTTGATCTTTTACAGGCTGTGAACTCACTAACTTTACCTTTATTACGAGATGACTTGTAGCTCTTCATGCCATCATATATTGCGTATGAGTCCAGTTTGTGTCATAATGGCCTGTAAATGTGATTGTCATGAGTGCTAACCTTAGTATTTTGTCTGAGCTAAAGCTGTAGCGTTACATAACTGTGAATCTAAACAGGATGAAGTTGGACAGATGAGGAGGCAGGTTTTCTTCGTCTAGAAGCTTTATTGATAATTGTTTACATCTCACAATGCATTCCACAAACACGGCTCCCAGCTGGAAGCTTTTTATCGTCACAATTGAAGTATGAAGTTTATCATTCACAATTATACTTGCATAACAAACAAACGCTTGAAGGTTTTCCCAAAAGTTACATCGAGTTGCAACTTCATGAAGATATCGGCTCCACAGACAGTATGGATATTTAGTTTTTATTTAAACCCACTGCTTTTTTTTTTTTTTTTTAAAGTTTTATGGTTTTCTGATGTGGATGAATGTAAACGTGTTCCAGCTGCAATGACATGGAAAGACGACTTTAATGCAATTCATGTTTCATTTGTCTGGCAAAGGTTTTCTAGATGTTTCTAGCTAGAGTTACTCAGAAGCAATGAACTTTTTTTTTTTATTAATGTAGTACAACAATCCCCATCCCTCCCCCTCCGCCTCGTCAGGAGTCAAAGACGTCATTCACGAAAAAAAAAGCGTCATTCGTCACATCGAGGCCAAACCACGCAGCAGGTTGCCAAAGAAACGAGCCCAAAGGCCGAGGGACACGACAGAAACAAGGAACCAAAGGACATGGTGAGCAGCTGGTCGCTGCTCCGACAAAACAAATGACCAAACGGCGGGAAACAAAAAAAACCCCCAAACTGAATGCATGGGAAGGGGCGGGGCCTGTGGAAAGGTTAAATGTGTCCGAGTGTCTCAGCATCTCGCATCAACCGACATTTCTACATGAAATTATATTAACTACACTAGGTTCAGGATTTGGGGGGTGGGGGGGTGTCGTGAACCTCGGCTTCACTTTCCCAGAAAAAACACAAACAAAAAGGAATTCTCACCTGGAAAAAAAGTGTTTATTATTTGACAAAGTTAGAAGGGCTGCGTCCACGCCAGACCCCACCCCCGCCTTCATATTAACCCTTCCCCACCATCTTCATCAATCATGTTCTTCTCAGGACTTCCTCAATCCAATCTGACACTTCTCATCTTCACTCCGTTTTGCGTTTCATCCCGGGGACCTTCGCCTGAATCCTGAAGGAAAAACAGAAACACACTCAGTCAACCCTCAGTACTGTTCACATTAGGAATCTCCTAGAGATCTGTCCCCCACGTGAACCACCTCCACTGAAATCTCGCTCCATTGTGTCAGGCAGCGATGGAAAGTCAGAAATGCCCATTTCTTCTAAACTGCCCCTCTTCAGATCCATTTATTTCACTTTATTTCTCTGCAGAATTTCTTTAGTTCTACTCCATAAATGTCATTGCCTGTACTGTATCCAATAGTGCAATAAATCAGTCATTAAGGAATATGACATGTTTTTTTCATGAAGTATATAAACAATATTTAGCTCTTAATAGACCCTATTGAAAGAGAAATTCAGGTTCTCAGGAAAACTGCAGCTTATCAATTAATTGCTAATCAATCGAAGTCAACTAAATAATGATTAGTGAATTAATTGATAATTTGCAACCCTAGTTCACATTTAACATCTGAGATGTAAACCGAGTCATAGGTGGGTGATGTGTTGTCTTAGTTCCCTACTGGTTCAGTTTACTCCAGTTAAGAACTTCACCTCCTCATTGATAAAGACATTTTTGTTTAGTTGTGATGAACCACCTGGATACTGTCATTGGTGTATTTGTCGGGTTTATCACATTAACATTTTGTATGATATGATAATGGAATATTAACAATAAACTTACTTTCCAACGACATCTTTGACCTGGTTGTTGACCAGACCGACATAATGATCGATCTGAGCCTGTTAAAACACAGTACAGAATTAAATGGATTTACTGGCATTTGTTTACTGTGGCTGTTGCGTCATTGTGTAAAGAGGGCGGGTCTTACCTGGTGCTTCTCGTAGACAATTGGGCAGCTGAACACTGCAATCACACCTGAGGGGAGAAAGAGACGCTTTAATCCACACATGGCCCTGCATCTGGTCTGTTGTTCCATAAACCTCCACTTGGGGGCACTACAGTACAAAGGTCAAACCCCTTCATCTACTTCTGTTTTTGTGTTGTTGTCGACTAATGTACTCACTTTGGCTGTGTTTGTATGATGCACAGACTTATAGACACTAAATCACCATGAGGAAAAGGACTGAAGGACCAACTTACTCAGAATTGCCAGAGTGAGGCCATTGAACAAGGCACCGACGTAAGTCAGGATCCACATCAACACAGCAAACTGCACAAAAAGACCAGAAAAAGAACATGCTGGTCATTTTCTGGCAGCTTTGAATTAAGGACTTCAGTCTGGATCTTGACTCAACATTAGAAAAGGACAAACATGACTGACAAAATAAAACAAATCAACATATGGTGATACATCTTTTTTTGCATCTTTAGGATATAGTTTTTCAGTTAATTCCTCTCCTTTCTCTACTTTTGTGAAATGTGTCTAATGTTCTGACCACAGATGTTTCAACTACCAGAACTCAACTTGTAGATCATTTTCATCTTGCTGAGGTGAGCTCATATCATACAGTTGGATTTGAGGTTGTGAAAGGCAGGACTTTGATACTTGCCTGAACTTGTTTTGTCTTGCGTGATATGAATTTCTGTCTGATAAACTGTCAGTTTTCACCTTTTCTGTGCATCTGCATAAACTGAATGCGTTTACCTCCTCCGTCGGAGTTCTTTGGACTTGTTCTAGATCAGATTTACATGATATGCAGATCACATAACATCACCTTCCTAAAATAACTGCCCCAGTCATTTTTTGACAAAAAAGGCCATTTTGCTTAATGCTGCGTTTCCACTACGTGGTATCGGCTCGACTCAACTCTTTACATTTCCATTATGAAGACGGACCTGGAATCTGGTATCCAGTACTAGTTTTTTGGTATCACCTCTGCCGAGGTTCCAAGCGATACTAAAACATGACGCATAAACACTGTAGACCTCTGATTGGTCAGACAGTTGTCTCTGTGTCCCACCGTTTTACAAAAAACAGATGAGGAAGTTGACAGTAAATATATCGGTAGGTTAATCCACATGATGACAGCCCAAAACTACACCATGGTTGGTTGAGGAGATTCAGTCCTTGGTGGCCAGCGTAAAAATTCAGACAAGACAACACGCAACAAGAGTTTATCAGCAACTCTGAGTGGACGACACGGAATGCACCACATCACTATGACGTGCAGGTACTGTAAAGTTGGTAGTATCCAGTAATGGAAACGGTTTTCAGGAATAGTACCTGGTACTCAAGCTGTGTTGAGCCAGTTCCATGTAGTGGAAACGTGGCATAAATCAACTCCTCATGTTTAAGTTTTTGTGTTTCCTGAAAAAAATGCCAATTTTTTTTTTAAGGTGAGGATATTATCAGCTGATGTCAACCTGCGGCTGCTCTTTTGTGGTTTTTGCTGAACAGGATCAGTCTGCGTTTCCTTCTCACTCTTTAACCCTGAGGCTGTTTCCATTTGCTCTAATGTGAGTTTTTCCTTCATGCTGATGATGAACATTCAACCTCCCAGTGCCTGGAGCCAACATGGCTGCTGGTGAACTGTAACATGCGTGTCAATTAAATATGTGTGATGTTTTAAGATGCTGTCGGTGTGGATGTTAACGTTTGCCAATGGCAAAACGAGGTGGTGGTGGGGGGGGTGATGCACGTGGCAGAGGGTGTTTGAAACTTTCCTGAGGCTCAGAGTGCGTCTTAATCAGATTAAAGGAATCTGTCTGGTTTCCCCTCAAAGGGACTCTCCAATGATGGTGACGCAGAGCTGGTAGAGAGTCTGGGGAGGTGACAACAGGAACCTGACAGCTGCACATCTACAAATGCAGACACACTAACCCACTGATTTAAAGCCCACGACCCCACGTATTCAGACTGGACAGGGACAACAGTACTGGACACTCAGTGGATTCAACCCAACACATGCAGTAAATGAAGCAACAAAACGGACTCCAACATCAGCAGAACAATCTACTCCTAAAACCCCTTCATTTATTATTCTCCTGAGTGAAACGGAGCAGTGTGTGGACCACAACCTGTACCTCTGGCTTTGTAGAATGAAATAATATAGTAAATGTCTGTGAAATGAGCTAAATGTTGAGTCATAAGTGAACTTTAGTCAGAGAAGGGTAAACCACCTTTAAGGTTAATCTGGTTCATTCTAAGATGAACACTTCCACCATGTTGAAAGGTTTAAATGTTTTACTCACTGAATATTTTGACTTAATCATCAGAATTATCCCAAATGTTCTACCTCTAGATATGGAAAATGTTATGTTTGCCAAGTGACTCACTGCACTTTTGTCTGCATTTATACGTGTTATTTTTGTCTTATTTTATCTTCTCTCTTTTGCATTATTTTTATGTATCATGCCATCTTTTCTCTCGTTACATCTTTTATACATTTTTCATTTTGTTGTCCCATTTATAAATAATTTAAAAGCACAATAACCATCTGATTGTTTAAATTTTCATGCAGGACCAAAAGTCAGCATTTAAAGAGAAAAGAAATAATCCTTTTACATTCATGACATTAATTATTGATGTGAACTGAGACAACTTTTTATCTAAATATTTTTAGCATGTAAACCAACAGTAAATTCTATCAATGTAAATGGTGTTTTGTATCAAACAACAAAAACTAGAGGAAATGACAGTACAGCATAATTCTAGTGCTCGGTTTCAGATTGCTGAGTGTTCCAGACTGTTTAAGTCTACTTTTAAGAAGCTCCAGCTGGTCTCACCTTGATCGAGTCCACCAGGTCCTCCACCAGGAACAGGCGCCTCAGTTCACCGATGGTCTTGTTGAGCTTGGCCAGAACGATGTCGCTGTATTTGTGGACCATTTCTTCAGACAGCGCCACCTCCTGGTCCAGGTACTGCCTGAGGGTGGAGGACATGCGAGGGGGGGGTTACGTCAACACAGCACAACACACAGGTTCAGGATATCAAGTGAAATCAACATTCTGGCATGAACACTCAATTGGCTTGTTACTCAATCATGGTTTTAATGTGAAATCACCTTTAACGTGGCTCTTTACACAGATTATGTAAAGGTTGAGCTTAGTGGACGGTGGCATTGGTGAGAAGGTTTGTCAAAAAGCCAGAAAAGAGCAGGACCCCACAAAAACGTTCCTCATGCTACTACTGTTCCAGTCCGTATTTGACGTGTTTTATGTCTATGACCTCTGACCTCTTCACTGTCTGGTAATTAAAGGCGCTTTCACACAGCGTACTTGAGGGTTAGGGTTAGGCTTTTTCAGGAGACAACAGGAGCACTGTCTATGGTCTTGTGGTGACTGACTCACCTCCATTGTCAGAATGGTGATTAGGTCACTTCCAGACTCCGGCACGGATCGCATTCACATGATATTGCACTGTGATGGTGTACGGGTAGTCATACCCAGGACTGCCTTCTCAACTGGACTCGGGTACGGTTGCATTCACATGGACAAAATTAAGCGGACTTTGGGGTCTAGTGTACTCGGATATGCTGTGTGAAAACGCCCTAAGGTTTTGGTTCTAATAGACTAAGACCAGACCACATCCTCCTGCTGTTGACCAACTTAGTCCACCTAAAACACCTTCTAGTTATTTGAAGAGCAGTTTAAAGACCAGTCATTTTCTGTGGTTACTGTCACAATGTCCTATGGAGACACTGACACCAGCAGTGATGGACAGTACTGTCAGTGTATCCGTGTCCCGATTTAGTTTATGTACTCCACAGCCTCCAGACATGGTAAAAAGACAGACTATGTAGCTGTATCATTAGAACATAGTACTTCCATTAGTTACCTACAGTTGGAACAGGTGTATAATGAACCTCACTAATGTTACTTCCTACCTTGATGAGGCTTATGTGGAGCATTCAAGTCATGATGAACATCACCTAAACCAAATTATTGTTAGTGTATAGAAAATGGGGCTGCAGCTAACAAATATTTTAAGTAATCGAGTATTCTACTGAACAGTCCTTTGATCAATTGGCCGTGAAAAGGCAAGAGAAAACTTACAGCAAGCCATGCACCATTTTGGCCATGCTTTTGGGAAATTAATCGTGCAAATCACAGGTGCACAGCTCGCTGCCTAAATCTATGTTTGTCACAATTGTAATAAACTACCCATACATTCGACAGCAGTTATAACAAACAGAAACCTAGCCCTGCACAAGACTAACGTTATGTTAGTGAGGTACATTCATATTTATCGCACTGATTTGTGCTACGTTCATTTTATTTTATCTCGGGTCCTCTGCTCCATTCTGGGTGTCTTTGGAGGAGATGCTGCAACATCGCAGATGTGCTGTTGAGGTATGGAAGGGTCATGTTACAACGCATACATGTACCGGTGTTCACCTGCTCTTCAGTCTAAAATGCTTCCACACTTTCGACCTTTTCTGTATTTTTTTTGTCTTTTGTCATTTTCACTCGCCTCTTCCTTCTTCACGCTGCTTCAACTGAACACTTCCACATCCTCCATCACATTCCTTTGTGTGAGTGACATAAGTGCGTTGTGCTACATTAAGTAGTCCATGCGAAATGCCATGCTTTGAGCTTTACAATCAAATAAGCAATTACTCGAGGCAGAGAAATTTCCACAATCATTTTTTGTAATTGAGGTACTCGAATTAGTTGAGGAAATCGTTTCACCCCAAAACCTTATTTTCCAGCAATACAGTAACAATGAATAGGAGTACAACAGTAACAATTACTGATGGTATGTAATCATTTGTTCTCTTTTTTTGAAATTAAATGACTGACCTATTCTTTGCTGTAGACTGTTTTCACTTGTACTCCTTTTTTGGACAGAAAAGTATTGTTAAAGAGCTACAATGAAATAGTTATACATTGTGAAACATTTATTTTTCTTTTTTGGTTGACTTGTTTCCTTCAATATATTGGTGTGCTGTTAAAATGGATAATTTCTTTTGCCAAATTATGTTCGAAGTCTATCTATCCATCTACTTTTTGGATGTGCACTTCAAAACGTCTACAAACTTAATTAAAATGCTTACATCAAACAGGGTAAGGTTCTATTGCAAATATGGTGGGAACAGAAAAAAAAAAAAAAAAAAAAATCAACCCCCTCTTCCAAAGTTATTACATGCTTGGGGCTGCAGGTTTTGGCAGTGGCACTGTGACACTGGTTTCATTTCTTATGCTGTTTTCAGGTGAACTTCATGTGAATTAACACTAAGTGAGCTAATCTGCAGGTGCACTAGAGACCATATAATCCAGTAGTGAAGTCATGCCAACACTGAGTTATACAGATAAGTTATATTTACAGACAAAGGCTAATGAGTCAGAGCTAGTAAACTTAATGAAATGTGTATGCGTATTTTGGCTCTTGTGTGTAGGCTTCCACTTTTCAGGTGCAGAGGTTGCCCTTAGGTTGTTAATCACTTTCAAGTCAACTGTATTTATAGTGTACCATAATCAGACCAAAATATTCTCAAGGAAAACTATAACCTTGAAATATTATACAAAGCAAGCATTTGGTATTGGAGGAGAAAACGTCCTATAGAAGCAGGCTGAGGGTGGACCACTATGGATCTCCAATGATCAGGGTGAGACCCAGAACCAGGAAGCTCTAACACAGGTACAATAACAGTAGAGAAAACTGCAGGACTTGCCCTTTAAGTATATTTTTCAAAGCCATTTGTAAAATTCTGTCCTAAACATCTTAAATGAGACTTGATGTGTGTATGCTGTGGACTGCTTGCTGTGGTTTCTCACTTGAAGGGGTGTCCCTCATCAGACTTCTGGATGGCCTGCAGGATGCCTTTGTATATCCTGAAGCAGATGGTGACCGACAGCAGAGCCAGGCCGATGTAGGAGCACACGCTCACAATGCTGCACACGGTCAGAGAGAGGAGCAGCAGCAGGGCGGCGCCGAACACCACGCCAGTGGTCTTCACATCACGCCAGTAGAGGAGATCCACCACTGCAGGAGGACGAAGATGGAGGCGAAGAGTTAAAGGTCTGACCACACAGACAAAGCCTGCTTTATGGATAAAACCACACATTTACATTTGATTTAATCTAGAGATGCATTTCTACGCCCTTCATTTAAAATGACTACTGTGGGGGCTAAAAATCTGACATTATTGCCCCCCTTAGGATTAAGACTACGTACAGACAGCAGGTCTAAATGCACAATTCGGATTTTTTGATTTTCAGTTTTGAGTATGAACTGAATGTGACCCCTATGCGCAAAAGAGGTCCTGCTGTAATACATTTCCACGTAGGCATGCTACTACTACAAAATACTACTTGCACATCTTTAGAGTTATGTATTTAATCTGTAGATTAACACTGTTATTGTTAATATTACAAATAAATACACATATCTAGTTACATGGCTTAGTCTGGCCTCATTTACTTAGATTTTTTTTTAATGAGTCACTATCTCCACTTACTATGGAAAAGTACTATTACTAATCTGAAAAAGAACAGTGAGCTTTTCTTCTTGTTTGAGTCTCATATTCATTATGAGAGCAGAAATCATAAGCTCATGATGTGACATAAGGAAGGCGCTGACTGGAGGTCAAACTACACATGGACTGTTTGTTTTGGCTACACAGAAAATATGACACACAACCACAATGACCCTGTTCAGCATGTTCTGGACAAACTGGACAGGTCACACTTCAACAGATTGAAGAGTCACATTTTGGCTTCGACTCAACTCAGCATCACATGATGACTGAGTCAGATCTGATCCTCTGGAGGTGGAAGTCCAAGTCCAGCATCACTGAGGGGGGGTGAGAGGTCACAGAAGCACTTTCATACAGTTTCGAAGTCCTAAAGCAGGAAACTCACTGCAGTCTGACTCAAACTTCATCTCTAAAACTTCCTCATTCTTCTTCCACTTTTCATCCTTTAATGCCACAATGACAACATTAAAGTGATGAAACTGACACTCCATGGGCCCAGTTACTGCTGGACAGAACTCGATATGAATGTAACTGATGTGACCTCCCCTGACATCTGACAAGTTTTAGAGTTAAAGAAAGAAAAATGTGTTTAACAGCGAACATTTAGCTAAGAATAAATATATTCGATTAATCAGCTTCCTTGATTTAGAAGGGTCAAATAAACAGTCTAATGCTGACTTTAATTCAATGCCACCTGCTGGTTTCATTGAGTGTTAATGAGGCAGTTTCTGACATACAGGTGCTGCAGGAGCCCCTCCCACTGTGAGGACCCACAGAGATGTGTGCAGGAGGTGGTGGGTGTCAAACAGCTGAGGGTCCGACCCTGAGTATACTTATATTTCAGTGGAGAATTCCAGGCAGGTCAGTGGATAATATTAGAAATAGAGGAGTCCTGGGTTTCCTGCAGCCTCTGACGTCACTCACATGCTGTACTTTCAGAACCACTGAGGGCACATCATGTCCAGCTGCACTCCAGTCAGACAGTTTAGCTTTCTTGCCTCAGTTAAACATGATCATGACAACAGAACATGCTGCATACGTGGTCCAACAAGCTGCACTTATGCTACTGGACTGGATACAGTGACACCTAGCAGTGAGACTGCAGACAGCAACAGGCAATTCCTTTCCAAATGTGCAAGAGAACCTATGGCGGCCATCACTGCAGTCCTGAACTGCCCTCTCTAAAACCAGTTTTAGTGGCACACCAAGACGGCGTCTGAAGAAAAATAGTTTCATCCATACATACTGAGAGCTTGGCTCTGCAGGATCTGTACTGTTTTTGCTATGACTACCATGGTTCAAGTTAAGATATAATAAAAAAAAAAAAAAAAAGTATAAATCATTTTTAAAAAAGGCAACTGGATAACAAAACATCAATAACTTAATATATTAGTTTGTATTTATTCCAATACATCTGATGCTGGACATTAACCAAAAAAAAAAAAAAAAAGTTCAAAATTCTGTTGGATTATTTGATAACGTAACATTAAAGAAAAACAAATGGACATTTTTGACTTTGATTAATTTATCCTCAATGTCAGCTGGGACAGGCTCCAGCCCCCTGCAAACCTCTGGAGGATAATGAAGGAAAATGAATGAACACTTAGTTGACAATAAAAGTAATCGCTTGATTTCTAAATTACAGACAGGAAGTAGAGACGACTGATCCACACCGTCAGTATTCGTTTTATCTACAGCAGGGGGCATTTGTGCAGGGATATGTGGATCTATGTAGTGGAGTTCAAATATCAAAAGTCTATCTCTCAGGAATGGTATACTGCTTTAAAGCTTAAGCCTTAAGTCCTGATGAAAGACTCAATGCTAAACATTAAAGTTTTAAAAAAGTGCTAATAGGTGAATGTTTGCATAGCTTTAAATAAGTCAAAGGTTTAAAACAGAGATTACTGAAAAGTAAAAGAGCATTCAAATGCAAACTGAGGCTGCCCGTATTCAGTAAGGGCATTATGAGTCAATAAGCACAGACTGGCTGCTCCAAATCTGACAACTAACCAAATGTTACTGAAAATTACATAATGAGCAATAAATGAGAATAACATCTTTCATCTGACATACAACAGCATGAATAAATCCTGCTGATCTGACTGCAACTTTATCAGCAACATTTAACACAGTCATTCTGAAGTAAAGAAAACTTAGACATGAATTGTGTAGAGCAAATGCAATCAGCTGATTAAGTGTAATCAACTGATAATTTAGGTAACCTGAATTATCAAAAATGTTAATAAAAAGACTTTTCTCAATTTTCATGTGTTACACAATTCTTGGAGGTGTGCATATCATTTCACAAACTAAATGATCAGTCAAGAAACAACCAGTAGATCTGTCTCCAAGAAAATTATATGAAGTTGCATACCAAGAAGATCAGACGATAGACTGTGCATTTCTCTGCTACTTTAATAGATATTCTGCTATAACTATGACTTACCAATCCATAAGCTTTGACGTGTCTTAAAAACACTTATTTGGTCAATAAAACATAATTCAAATGTTTTATACTCATTTCATGCTTCAACAGTGGTGATTGGCATCAAACAAAAAAAAAAAAAAACGTCATATAATGTGGACTGAGACACTGCTGTTGCCTGGTTACCATCCTACTCTGCCGATGTCCGATTGATGATTAGTAGTAGTTAGAAGACATTTTAGCCTTGAACTAGTTTAAATAGATCCACATAATGTTTAGCAATACAAAACACCAACACTAAGGCCTTTCCACTACAGATGTATTTAATGCTGCTTTTACATTAAAATCATACTTTGTAACGACAATGGTTGATAATTCAACAGCACAGCAGGGTATAGATGTGGGCGTTGACAGCTAAGCTCTCCATTATCTGACAGCACATGCTAACTAGATGTTAGCAGCTCCATTAGCCATGCAGCAGCCGCTGTGGCCGGCTGTTTGACAGAGAGCCATTGTCTGGATGTAAAGACAGGCCTTGACGCCAATATTCGAGGTGGGGATGTTGGGAAGAAGGGGGTGGACCGCGGTCCAAAAGTGTCCGCCAGGCTACATATGGTAGCAACCGAGCTAGCATCGCGGAGCCTGCCTAAAAATAGCCCCACATCACAACTACCTAGCCCCGGCCGCAGATCGCGTTTCATTGCTCGCTGTTTTAATCGTCAGTCTCACCCTCCCTCAGTCCAACATGATAGAATACACGATAGGATGTTGATAACGTCCCCCCGACTGTGGACCGAAAGCCTTCACCGACAGCCACGTTCTCTCCGCCGCGGAAACACGTCAACCTGTCCGGCATGACCTCCGCCAGCGGCCCCGAACCCGCTGCGGCCCTTCCAGGCCATAACCGCAACATAACGGTACGCAAATGCGACATGTAAATAAGGAGAGAGATAGTGGGTAACAAAAGATTACTGCCAGACTAACCCTGTTTGGCGTCCATCTTGAACCTCCGCTAAGCATGCAGCAGCAGCACGGCGCTCCGCCTGGCTCAGAGGGAGAGACTGGGAGAGAGACACCGGCCCACAGCACAAGACAGACGCACATGCGCAGTTTGGCCCGACGGACGACCGATCACTACAGACTCAGCTGATCAGAATAAAGGGCTGATTTCTCTGGAAATGTCCGTGCGCTCACAAGCGTCTAATAACTACTTTTTAACATGAATACATAATAACATTTAGAGTAATTTTATAACTTTCTGTTGTGTCATTAGAAATTCTAACCCTAGTATGACACATTAAGTTAAATGTAATGTGGCGTTTGTCACTGCTTTACATCAGCAGACCATACATCAGTTTTTAAGCTTTCTATACAAGACCATCACACTCTGGTCAACCAAATTTTAAGCCAGAAGCAGCAGGAGGAGGACGAAGTGTTGCATAACCAGACTGTAAAAGGATAACTGGCTGCACAGATAAAAGCACAAAGATAAAGTCAGGAATTCCAACCCAACCCACTGAAACAGATTTCATCAGAGATATGCTGCACTTCAGACCCATGTAAGGACCTGGAGGGCAGCCACAGAAACACCAGGTGCATGCTGGGAAACACTACAGCACACTGGTTTTAAAACAAAGTGAACACAAGGATTAGTGATGCTATTTAGTACAGCACAATACTGAAAAATATAATTTATTTCAAATAATCAATATTTCAAAAACGCACATTAAAGAATGAATGCAATCACTAATGACAATCTAAATTTGAAAAAGACAGAATAAACATTTAAACATTCCAGACATCCCAGGAACCCAAAATCAAACCTTCAGTACATTACATCTATTACTGTCTTATTTGGGTATATTTTTAATCATCTCCCAAAACTACAAATTGATTAATTAACTAATGACTGCAGCTCTGACACTGGGACCCCAATTTTGGGGGCATTTCGTTGTATGTCTTTCGTCCGGGGACGGGGTTACGTACTACGTGTTAGGGTTAGGGGATAACTGGATTATGACACTGCACTGACACAAGAACCTGCATCAAACACATCAATGACCCAGGATGTAACCCCGCCCCTGGGCGAAATGCCCCAAAAAATAGGAGTCCCCTCTGACACTACAAGCACACCAAATAATTACCTGAAAGAAAACTGATCTGGAGCTAAAACTTCTTGGTAGTTCTTCTTGGTTCAGCTGGACTGGTTTAGTTCTTTTGCAAACATTTTGTCTTTCATCCAAGAGACTTCTTCCTCAGAAGAGACTTCTTCTTCAGAAGTCTCTTGGATAAGAAACGAAATGTTTTCAAAAGAGCTAAACCAGTCCAGTTGAACCAAGAACTACCAAGAAGAATGATGTCCTGGGCCAATGAGAACCTACACAGACAACCTGGAGCTCACACACTAATTTAGAACAAAGTAGTGATGCCGAAAGGTTGGTTTATTGCTCATAACTGTTTTAAGAGAGTCATACAAAATTTGCTTTGGTTCAGTCAACAGAAACATTTGGTCAAGACTGATTAAAGTGGACATGGAAACTGTATTTCTATACATTTGACTTCAATATCACCTGTGTGTCCTACAGAGCCTGAATCACACTGATGTTGATGATGATGGCTATTTACATGACAGTTCATACTAATGTTTTCTTGTCATGAATGATAGAAAATTTAAATGATTTAACACTTTAAAGAGGAACATAACGTGCTGCACACTCTTCATACCCCTCAGCCAAATATAGTGTAAGATCCTATTGAAAGTTATTGCCCTATAATTTAGATTAGATTGTCTTTGGGTAAAACTTATTACATACCTATTTATATTTGAAAGTACTCAGATTTTATAACTGCAAAAGGCCATTTGACCTTGAAAAAGAAGGTCAAGGTGATCTATTTTCAAAATTCTTCTGCTTCATGCCAAGATGCATCCACTGTATAAATTTGATGCAGATATGTTAATGCATTCTTCAGATGATGCGATTATGTCACTGAATGGACAGACAGACAGATAGACAAATGACAAAACAATTAATACCCCTTTGGTCTGAAGCTGGTCGAAGGGTAAAAATAACTGATTCAGGGTTGCGGAGCTGCTCTACAGTGAAATACAAACAGATGTAGTCTCTAACTTGCATTTTGTTGTATTGTTTATGATCTCCTCCATGCAGTCTATTTGACCTGACTGAAATATGAGGCTGATTTAATGCAATTACAAACAGTTTGACAACACAAAAGCACCAGTATGAGCTCAAATCTGCCAAAGAAAGTACAAACAAGGACTTCCTGATGAAGACACACCACTCAGTGTTTCTCTTATCAAAATCCTTTTCAATGACTGCATCTGAAGTTCTAAGAATTTGGTAGAAGAGCATTTATACATACAAGTAGCTCCTTTTACAGGGAACCTTCTGCAAAATGAGATCAGTAAAAGTCAGTTCTTCCTCTGGGCAGATTGTTGAATCAACTCTGACTCTTATGTATCTGCTGATGATAGTGTCATGGTTCAAGGGTCTTTATTTGAGTTATTTGCAAACTCTCAGTCAGTCTGGACAATGTGGCCTTAGGATCACGTGACAATCTTCTGAGTTAGATTCAAAATGATCTGAATAAAAAAATTACCTCATCTTTTTTCAAATGCAGGCGAGTTACAACCACATCATGCCTGGTTTTCCCCAAGGCTTGTGGAGGCTAATGCTCCATATTTTCTGTTTGTGTATTACACAAAAGTCATTACACACTGTGTAGTGATTTTTTTTAAATTGTTATTGTTAACTGAATAAAACTCCACATTGTTACGTAATTTTGGACTGATATTATTGCAATATTTAGACACCAGAAAAATCCAGAACAACTGTGCTGTACACCAGTTCTTCAACAGCTCCCATCATCCCATTAATACTACAAGCGTCGTCTAATCTGCCATAGTTTAATAATAAATCCAAAAATAAAAATCTCTATCTGTGGATCACAGTGTTAGTGTAATTTTTCATTGTTAACAGTAAAGTCGACAGGATACTATTTCATCAATGGTGATGAAAGTCTGTTACATCGACCTGAACACAAACTCTAAAATATCTTCACTATGTACAACCCTGATACTTAGAACCCATGTTCTCTGTAAAAACACTAATCACTCTGACACTCAGTCAATTTCACATAAAATTAAGCTGAATCCAAATGTTTGGACATTGCTGTTGTGTACTTAAAGCTGCGTATGACTTTTGTCTCCAATTTTTCATCAAATCTGTAAAACCCAGGTCATAGCCTAAGTATCACGAATCTGTAAGTCTTTCTGTGATTACTCACCTGAATCTCTTACCTCACTGTGAACAATTTTGAAGTGTACTCCACCATAAACAATCCATTTGTTTGCAAATAGAGCTGGTAGGTCACTCGAGCATTTTCAGAAATTTGTTGCGACGTGCACTGTGGGAAGCAGAGCTCCAGCTGTTTCCGTATTTGCTGCCGCTGCAGCCATAATGCGGCTGCGTGGAGCTCCACTTCCTACAATGCATGTTGTGACATGTTTCCGAAAATGCCAGAGTGGCCCACCAGCTCTGTTTGTAAACAAATGGATTGTTTATGGTGGCGTACACTTCGAAATTGTTCACCGTGAGGGAAGAGATTCAGGTGAGTAATCACGGACAGACTTACAGATTCGTGATACTTAGGCTATGACTCGGGTTTTACTGATTTGTGGAAAAATTGATGAAAGTCATACGCAGCTTTAATGTACTGAGTGTTAACCTAAATGAGGTTCACTTGGTGAAATAAAGCTTAAATAATGCAAATATTGACAATACCAACTCATCTGTATGAAGCCACGACTTAAGCATCTCCCTCTGCAGTGACCAGCAGATTAAAAATGCCACACTTGGCGGGTGTTATATGGCAAAAGCTGATTAGCAGGGTTTGTATTTATGGCATCAAACATCCAAAAAAACATCATGAAAAGTGAGCTACTTTAGAAACATGTACTGCTATTACTACTACTACTACTACTACTACTACATCAACTGGCACATTTAGCTTTCCATTTCAGACTAAGATGGGGGCTGTGCATTCACAGAGAAGAATGGAAAAGCAGAAAACATCCAATTAACCACTTTGTCCATTTGATCGACTGGTTTATGTGTCCAGCTCTTACATTTTCCATATATAACTCAATGCTACTTTGGTGGCAGTTCGCAAATTAATTTTTCTCTCTATTAAGTGACTTATCACCATTTATTATAATATAATCCTCTATATTTTGCATTTTTCAGTGAAAATCATGTATTTTCCTGTATTTAACTTACTGATCATGTAGATGAGATGTTAAAAGCTCAGAGTAAAGTTGAAGGTTATTAGCCTATATCAGTAACAGCGAAAACTGAAGAAAGTGGCTTTTTCAGCCAATACATCATTAACTGAACATAAATTCAGTGTGTCCATCCACTGTCATTGATCCAACTCCATGGGTTTTACTGGTGAATCAATGTTATAGAAGGTGATGGTGTTTCCACATTCACTACAGAGCTTCTGAACGTCCAAATTGGTCATATCTGATGACCATGAAAAGATGACAAACTGCATTTTACACCTATTATTTACATATATTGATAAGATTAGTGGATCAGCAGGAATTAAACATTTACATCAGTAGATGGTTTTGGTTTTCGGTGACTGGGTTTTTGAGAGTTAAGGACCTTTAGCTATCTTGTTGTTGTCTGATCATTGCTTTGTAACTGAAGCAGGATATTTTTGACCTTTTGAGTTTTTCTTATACTTTCACACCACTTTCACACCTCACAGTGACATCTACCTAGACGATGAGAAGGCAGTATGCGACTCATTCTGTGCCAGCGGTCAAAACAACATTAAACTAAAGACTGTTTTCATTATAAACTAATGTATTTCTGTGAAAAAAGGTAATGGAAGCAACTGGTTGTTATTCTTACTGAAAGAAAAAGAAATCACACAAAGTCTTACAGCACTGCTTGGAACATAATGTGTTTAACTAATACTACAGCCACACACACACACCAAATAGTGCTTAGTCACAGCACGAATCAGCATCTTCTTCTGCCCCAAACCTCCAAACAGAGACAACTTCACGTTGTGCCTCTTCACTCATTACCAACTGATGATCGACGCCAGAGCAGAGTCGACACAGATACACAAACACACACCACACACAGCACAAAGCAGTCAGTGTTGATGTGAAGTGACAGGCGCAACTACGACTGTGCATGATTCCAGCTACATGATGATCAGCAGACATGAATGAGATAACACACACTCAAGTGTTCATACTGGAAATTAAACACAGCAGAACCAACATGATCCTCTATATGCTGTCATGTACCAGTGAAATTAATTCTGTACTTATTTGTGCCGGTGTGATCTAGGCCTGCAGTATGTTTCCTCTTCTCTGTATTTTTTAGCCTGTACATTCTTTGGTTATGAAATGAGTCAACTTACCTTTTGGAACACTTAACTCTATCAGCACAAATTACTTTATTGCTATAGTATGAGAAGAGTATTCAGTGACTGGTTTCAGACAATATCGCACATGTTGTAAGAACATGTTAACTCTACACCCAAACACAGGTTCTAAGCTATATTTAAAGATGAACAACACAACAACATTTAGCAGATATAGAACAGATGCCAATTTGATTCATGCACCTAATTTTTATCCACTCAGAGCACTGACAGCAAAATAAATTAGTGTGGAGGCGAAAAAGTTGATTCCAGTTGAAGCCAAGTAATGGGGGCGCATTATGTTCTACAGGTTGATAAAAGAAGACATACAGAGACACAGTCAGCTAAAAAAAAAAAAAAAGGAGCGGGATCTGCTGAATACCCTAGTGCTTTGATTATCTACTGAGTTTGAGGAACACCTAGAGAGTTTCATGAGAAAATGTAAGCTGTATGATGAACTCACTAGCGTATGTTGGTATATATATATATAAGGTCTTTAAATCTCTAAATTAAAAGTAAAACTGACAGTGCTTGGTTTAGACCATGGGTTGGTTTAGATCAGTTTTTCACTTGAGACTTCAGTGATTCCCTTTACTAGGAGTTAAACATGTTTGGTTTTGCTGTTTTAGGGCATACTATGAGCCCTAAACACTGACACAGGTATGGAGCATTAAGGCTAATCACCTGACATCTGTGCACGTCTGCATTCACTCAAAGATTTGTGTCTGTGCTATGTTTACATGTAGCCAGGTATTTTTGAAAATGGAAGCTTTTCTCTGCATTTGTGCCTATTGTTTACACGACAACAATGGGCATGGGCACTGAAAACGAAGGTTCCTAAAATCTCTGTCCAAAGTGGAGAATTTGGCAAATCTCCATTTTCGCATTTGCATGTAAACAGAGACGTCAAAGTTTTCAAAAGAAATATTCTACCACTTGACATGTGATGATCCAGTATAGAGGAAGAGGATGGAGATGATAAGTGAAGTTACAACTATTAAATGAGAAAATAAGGACGTTTGGGACTAGCGAATGTTAGCATCTTAGTTAATTAGCGCCCACTGCATCTGTTTAACAGGATCTTTGTGTTATATAAAGTATGAAGTTGATATAAAACAAGGCCTTTATGAGGTGTTTCCACATTGTCATACTTCATATTTTGTTTACCAGTCGTTTATCTGTTCTGTCCAGTTCAGCGGAAGGTAAATTACATCCGTGCACAGCGGTCTTCATGAACTAAAGACAAAACATGACTAAAAAACAGACCGCAGCCGTTAACAACTACAGAACTGACATGGTTCGACTCAACATGGTTCAAACCCTTTTTCATCCACTCGGACACATCAGAAAAGCAGTTAGTGGCTGTTAAAAAAGTCACTGGCTCATCCATTTGATTTGCATTGTATTGGTTATACATCTTGGATTTGTTTGGAACCGGAACCAAGAAAACTACATCTCCATAGGTTCATAGCGGAAGTAATGTTTTGTTGCGATTCTTTTCAGGATTCTAATTGGTTAATGGTACTCAATCGTCTCACCATACTGCCATCTACAGGTCCGGCATGTTCTTGATGGTGTAGATATACAGGGCCGTGTAAATACACATTTTTCTGAAAACGGTCACGTCTGCACAAGGTTTTTTGGAAAACGGAGAGGGGGAAATGTGTAAACTGTCTATTAAAAAAGTTTTGCACAGACTTCAGTGGATGGAGGCTTTGTTAAAATTATTTATTTATTTATTACAATTTCTATGTTTATGTATGAGCTGTTGATGGTCTTCAATGCAAGTGGAAAATGATTAACCAAACCTGATTAATGGACTGACTGAGTATTTGGAGCTCGTATCAGACATCAGTTAACTGGCTGCAGTTAATCAGGGTCGGTTGATAAAATGGTCAAAATAGTCTTCATATAATTCCACCATATTGTGAATTTATTATATCATAATAATCTGTTAAGGAGATCTGCAGCTATGATATAACAAGAATTTTTAAATTCCAAAAATCATCATCATTATTTTCATACAGGCTATATAGTTATTTTGTTTACATGGAGGATTTTTTAAATAGTTTTGTTGATTTCATTGATCTTACTACTGTATAGTTTGACGTTTATATAATATATTCACAAATACCAACGTTATATCGTTTTCATCTTGTTAAATAAGAACTCAAATTACAAATATTTTCTTTATTTTAATTTCATGTACACTGGGTTTGACATCATTACATCAAAATAAGGAAAATGAACATAAAAGGACTCAATGACAAAGTTAAAGACTATAGGTATGCTGTCATCTGGTTTTTAATGTCATTCTTGTCTTCTGGCTTACTCTGCAATTAATTTAAAACTAAACATTTTTGGGGGTGACATGAAGTTAATTTCCTTCAACCTACGGTCATGCTTCTGTGCATTTGCTAATTCAAGCAATGGTCCAAAAGATCAGTATGTGAAAGAACTGCACCAGATCTGGACAACTGAGCAACACCTTCTTCGTCTGTCTCTCTATGAGCTCATTAATCTTGAGTCACTCAGTGATAAACAGAATGCTTGTGAAGATGTAAAAACCCTTCAACCAAAATCTTTGACTGAACTCTGCTCTAACTCATTAGCATATCTCTGGTCCACTAGCCAATCATTAAACAGCTAGCTGATGTCACCCTGTTCTAACCACCCCCCATAGTCTACCTTTGGTCGCAGTGGCCGACTGCCCAATTGTCCAAAGGTTCTCTGCCAGAGACTGGGGGACGACAAGGATAAAACCAACCGTCCAAACTGCAACTGCAGTCATGTAACAAAACATTCCCAACAGAAAATGGTCAAGGATATGCAACTCGGCACAACCTTGAGCCAAATTAAAGCCTCAACATGTTCTGCATCCTCTGCCCATAATTCAGCCTCAAAGTTTCAAAAGCTCAGCTATAAAACTAGTGATACTCACCATTAAGAAGCATTAAACCAAAACCTCTTTCCTGCAGTCAGACACAAATGAAACACAACTAATGAACCTGAAGTGTCCAGGATCACAGTTTTTCCAGTGCACCTTGCGGTAGATTCACACCAGCAGCCGACACAGCACACACTGCACAGGCCAAACACAGACAGGTGGAGAATGATGGAGAAATGTGAAGGTATACCCTGCTCTTTCCAGTTCTTTGCAGCTGGCTCACACTCCTTTTTGTCCACAGAGTTGTTCTCCATGCCGTCAGATCAGCAAACACACATTCCACACAGTCAGACAGCGACCGGCAGAGGCAGTGAATGTAAATGTGTGATTGTGTGTTCGGCTGCAGGAAGAGGAAGAGGAGGAGGATAAGGAGGAGGA
>JAPQRP010000009.1:33268353-33287830 GCA_037367295.1 Apogon hyalosoma | reverse complement strand
AAAGGAGTAAGAAGCAGGAGGAAGATGATGGAGGAGGAGCAGAAGAAAGGAGTAAGAAGCAGGAGGAAGATGATGGAGGAGGAGCAGAAGAAAGGAGTAAGAAGCAGGAGGAAGATGATGGAAGTGGGAGGAGGAGGAGAAAGGAGTAAGAAGCAGGAGGAAGATGATGGAAGTGGAGGAGGAGGAGAAAGCAGTAGAAGCAGGAGGAAGATGATAGAGGTGGAGGAGGAGGAGAAAGGAGGAGAAAGGAGTAGAAGCAGGAGGAAGATAATGGAGGAGGAGCAGAAGAAAGCAGTAGAAGCAGGAGGAAGATAATGGAGGAGGAGGAGAAAGCAGTAGAAGCAGGAGGAAGATGATGGAAGTGGAGGAGGAGGAAGGAGGAGAAAGCAGTAGAAGCAGGAGGAAGATGGAGGAGGAAGGAGCAGGAGGAAGGAGCAGAAGAAAGGATTAGAAGCAGGAAGAAGAGGAGCAAGAAGGAGTAGAAGTAAGAGGAGGAAAGAAAAGGAGGAAAAGGAGAAAGGAGGAAGCAGAGGGAGGAGGAAGGAGGACCAGGAGGAAAAAACCAAGAGGAAGAGCAGGAAGGAGGGAGAGGAGGAGGAAAGAGAAGGAATAGGAGGTGGTGGAGGTGAACATGTGCAGTGCCATCGCTGTTCCAGACCTCCTCCGTTTCCATCGGACTCTTCTGGTTCCTGATGTTCAATGACTGTTCGTTCCACGGCTTCATTAAACAGAACCAAACAAACGTCCATTTGTCCAGTTACATAATATCATATAAACACTGGTATTTACACACCATCCACCTCCACATTAACCAACACCACGTCCACGCTAATGTCCTGAGGCTGACGTCAAATACAGTTGAGATTACAATGTTTTAACCTTTTAGTTAAATAAACACAGAATTACATATTAAATAAAGCAGCAACATTTTAGACTCATTTCTAATGTCGGCTTTAAATAAAGTCTGTTGTTCGCTGTAAAAGTACATCTCATATCATCTCTAGTGGCGGTAAAAAAAAAAAAAAGTGTTACTATACAGAAATGTATAAATTAACATCTTTAAAAGTGTCTGAAAATGCCTAAAATATGTGCTAATTTAATATTAATCAGTGACATTCGTTCCCATTTGATGTAAATAGATTCTGTGTGCGAGTCGGTCCTGATGTGGCGGTTGATGCTGTAAATTCCCAGTATCTGAGGATAATATGAGACATAAATACAAAGCTAATAAAAGTCACAGCTGCGTGTGGCGTACATTATGTTTTAATACATGTTAATCAAATAAACAACAGGAGGCTGGAATCAACAATTAGACATGAAGATGTGCAGAGGAATGGGCGGTTCTGCACGGCTGCTCATCTGCTGCAACCTGTTGATGTGAATCCATTAAGTCGGAGTTCAACACTGGAGCACAGACACCATGGAGTTATCCACGGTGTTAGACTAGAACACAGGTGTCAAACATACGGCCCGTGGACCAGAACCGGCCCGCAAGATGAATTTGTGAAATAGGGGTGTAAGAAAATATCGATTTTGCAATATATCGCGATATTTCATTTCACAATACCACACCGATATCAAAAAGTACTGTATCAATATTTTTAGGTATTTATTCAAATGCAGACATGGTGAGGGTTCATTTTTGGTTTTTGGTTTTCTTTTTTGTTTAAAATTTGCTTATTTAACACTGCTTTGTTACATAATGGTTATTTCAGGCATCCTACAGCACTTTTTTACTCTCTGAAAGAGGCAGATGTTAATTCTAGGGATCGATAATCAGCATTTTGACACAAATCAGCCTTGGCCTTTTTTTAATCCAACGGCCAATAAGAGCTCAATTTCAAACTGGGTTATTTCCGCCTCTCTCAGTCCACGGAAGTGAAAGTGAAACTTAAGGCTCATTTACCTTTTCCGTACCTCCTGAAAAGAAGTGCAATTTGACCAATATTCAGTCTGTTATGAAATGTTTTGTGTATTTGTGGATCCACTGTGAGGCAGAATATTGGTAAAATTACGCTTATTTTTCTGAAGACATTTCAGGTTGTTCATATTATTCACATTTTTTGGAAATTTTATAGATGTCGACACTTTCATAATGTAATGCAACTTTTTTCACTGTTATTATTTTACTGGTCCGGCTCACTTCAGATCATACTGGCCTGAATGTGGAATAAAAAGAGTTCGACAGCCCTGGAATAGAAGGAGTTAACAGACAAACGCCTTCACTCCGTCAGATAATTCATGTTGCCTTTCTTCAGTCTTGGCTCAGACGATAATATCATGAAGCTTCTCTCCACCTACAACGCTATAATTAATTCATTTTTAACCATGAAAGCTGCCTTCAGGTTCCACCAGACCTCACACAGCTGTGAATCAGACTCCAAATACAGAAGGAGTCTTGTTCAACGTCTGCTGAGAAACTCAACAAGTGACAAAACCCACGTCACGCTCATAAAAATCAAACCAGAATAGTCCGTGTTTCCTCAACAAACGTCAAATCCTGCAGATAATGAGCAGCTCAACCTGCTCTGGGACACGTTTTATTCTTTACGTCTATGAAACCGTGTCAACAGTTTGTCCTCCACAGACTCAGGACTGAAACTGATTGTGTTTTTTAATTTGCGTTGGGGCTGATGAGGAATGAGGCTGTCCAACGCGTCACAGCCTCAGGAAATTGATTTCAACACAACATTTGGACAATTACATTAAAGACGTGATGACACATGCGACTCCTGGGTTACGCAGCGTAGCTTCACCTTCACAGCGGACTATGTGAAGTTGAAATCTCCAATATCATCACAGACACAGCCAGCGCTGCCACGCTGATGAGCTTCTACAGTAAATTACCAATTATTCCCCATTCCAGTCTTATCTGATTAAGGCGTTCGCTAGCGAGGCTGCATCATCGGCAGAAACCATCTGCGACCCGAGCGCTAAAGCGATTTCACCGACGTTAATTACACTCAGAATAAATATCTGATATTGGGGCACAATTCTGAGAAAACAATCTGCCTCTGAGTAAACAGATGAGACAGTTTTTAATAAAAACACAGAGTTCTGAGCCAAAGAGTACAATGAAAATCAGAAACAGACGAAATAAACCCAGACTGAGATTATCCTGATGTGATTTAGTTGAAATGAATGTTTTATCATAAAATCTAAAAACAGTTCCAGTGTCCCTGTACATCAGCCTGATCTATGTGGATCAACCCCCAGTTAAATGCGTGAGGTCGTCCTGTTCTATGTGAATCGATCCCCAGTTGAACCTGTGAAGTCATCCTGTTCTATGTGGATCAATCCCCAGTTGAATCTGTGAAGTCATCCTGTTCTATGTGGATCAATCCCCAGTTGATTTTTGTGAGGTCATCCTGTTCTATGTGAATCAATCCCCAGTTAAATGCGTGAGGTCATCCTGTTCTATGTGAATCAATCCCCAGTTGAATGTGTGAGGTCATCCTGTTCCATGTGAATCAATCCCCAGTTGAATGTGTGAGGTTGTACTGTTCCATGTGAATCAATCCCCAGTTGAATGTGTGAGGTTCTCAGGTTCTGTTCTATGTTCCAGTCCTGTGGTCTGGATGCAGATCAATCTAACTATAGAAGTGGGCGGGACTTTCACTGGAGGAGAACTCAACTCATCCAATCACAGTCGTTATCTGACTTCTATCAGTGACCAACAGGAACTCGACTGATATCTGGAACCATTTACATGTTCTAAACCATCAACATATGGACCAGTAGAAGGAAAGGGACATTTTTATTATTTCAGAAATGTGTCAAAAATTCAAAACTGTAATTTGAAATGAATCCAACCTGTAGTTTTGTCAGAACATGTTTGAAGAACTTGCCAACTCAGACGACTACAATCATGTACCTTCATCTTCATTACTAACGTTTAGAGATGACGGTGAAAACATTTATCTAGATTTTTCCGGTTAGTTTGACTCCAACTCCCACCTTTTCACCCTGATCGTTGAAGTTCTTGTGTTTTAAAGCGGTAGAAAAGTAAAAGGCAGATCCTCCGTCGTGTCAGAGGCTCCGACATCCTCACATTCGTCTAAACCTCAGAGAAACAAAGCGCCGGCGCCCGAGGCGTCGCACCTTCCAAAAACAACCTCCGGTGGGTTTTATGTGTGATCAGACGCAGACGTACAGACTGTTCAGCTGTTGCACAAATAACTGAAGCTGAAGACGACACAAACATGATGCACAGATCTGATGACGGTTCTACTTATAGAGACACCGACAATACGTGCAGGTTAAAACGTATGGATCCTCTTCATTTACTGGTAGGAAATGAAACGATACCGAGGCTGAAAACAGAGACTATTTGTGTTTTAGAGACGATGACTCACCCACAGAAACAGAGTGACACCTCTTCACCTCAGAGACAATCTGTGGGTGAGCGCCAAACTGAGGAGAACCAGGATTCATGAAGTTTAAGGACAGAGTCAAAGTCAGCGAGAACAGCTGCTGTGGGTCAACCCTCAGAGATTACCCACAATACTTCACTGCTTCAGTTTTGTCCATATGTTTGTATGTTTTAAGAGCAACTAGATCAGGGGTCTCCAATCCTGGTCCTCAAGGGCCGGCGTCCTGCATGTTTTAGATGTGTCCCTTTTCCAACACACCTGATTCAAATGATCAGCCTATCATCAAGCTCAGCAGAAGCCTGATAACGACCGACAGGTGGACTGGAAGAGGAAACATCTAAAACATGCAGGATGGGGGCCCTCCAGGACCAGGACTGGAGACCCCTGAACATGGTTAAATTCCCCTTGTAATCAAACAAACACTCATCTATTTATCATTTACAGACAACAACAAAAACTGTCAAATAGAGCTGCACAATATATCATCTGAGCATCATCATCGCAAAGTACGTGTGCACAATAGTTACATGGCAGGTTCTGCGATGTAGGAGGTAAATTAATTCAGTGTGTTCTCATCCAAGTTCCACCTGGGTACCTGACACACACAGCCAATCCACCAATCACAATCATTCTTAATCAGTTTGCAGAAGCAGACCACGCCCCCTGCACATGGAGTGAGTCACTGGTAACAACACTGAAAAATGAGCAACAAACAAGAGAAAATCACAGAAGACGACGACTTGGTGCCAAAAAGCAAAGCAGTGTCACTTATCTGGAATTATTTCAGCTACAGAAGGATGAAACTGAAACAGGAGTTCTGTGTGGACACAACCAGAGGAAACAACTAATGTCTTTGATGTAGGGATTTAAACAATTAATTGACTATCGATTAATTGTCGATAAGAATTTGCTGGATTAAATTTCATTAATTGTCGGTTAATTGCCTTTTTCCACAGCGGTGTTTGTGGTGTGGACAGTAGGGCCCCGCTGCCTAAACTAGGTTTCATCGCTGTGGTTGAATATGGGGCAGTTGTCCACCTGTCCACACCTGTCGAAGGCTGCTGGCTTGTCCGCGCTGCGACTCCGTGGCCCGGGACAGTCATGGAACCGGATCCTGGCATTGATGAGTTACAACTGCTTTAGGGACATGGTGGAGCGCAGCGTTTCCGCTGGTACAGGTTTGCATCCTTGCTATCACACCAAACATTTCATCCAAAAAAAAATCATCACTGTTGCATTAGACTTATATACATATGTAAATTATATAATAGACCAGGACTAACGTCCCGCCCCCTCAAATGAAAGTTGCAAAGCTTCAGGAGGCAGAGAAAAGATAAATGTGTAAAGTTTCACTTTCACTTCTGCGGGGGCACAGACAGCACTGCCCCGTACCCCAATAGTGTTAAAAGTAGGACAGAAACCGACGCACGCACACACACAAAAAAAATTTGCAATGTCAATTATGTCCAGTATCATGCAGCCTTAACATGGAAACACTAGTGTCTTTTCCATTGGACATCTGCACAAAACTTTACCAAAATTTACTAAATGGCCAAAAACAAAAGTGCATAATGTCAGTTTTTCCATTAAATCAATAGTTGCTTTTCCAGTGACCCTCAAATGGCGTGAATATAACTTGCGCATAAAAATTTACCTCCTGCAATTATATCCTGCTGAGTAATTTTTCATATCGCAATATATATCGCAGGGTTTTTTTTAAAAATCGCAATGTTGGTTTTTTCCAATATCGTGCAGCCCTACTGTTAAACACCTTGAAACAAACACAGATCAATCACAATACTCACTCATCGCTTTTCCATTGACCCTCAAATTGCGTGAGTATAACTTGCATATAAAAATTTACCAAATGGAAAAACAACAATTTCGCCAAAACTCTCGTTTTTCAATTAAAAGTTTTTGCGCTGGCAAAAGGTGGTTTTTCAGGCATAGCACAAATGGTATATCACACAAAACTGCAATGGAAAGACCTTTTGCCACTAGAGTCACATGAATTAAAAAAAACAAAAACAAAAAAAACAGATGTTGACAGATGTTACAAGGGAAGAAGATTTTTAAATAATGTTTTAATTTAGTAGGAGTTAGAGGGGTAATATATAATAATAATGAATATATCTGTAAATCAACACCATATTTACATTTGTCACCATGTTTATGGAATGACTGTGTCATCTTGTGATAATAAATAAACCAATCATCACATTTGTGATTTAATGAAAAAACTGACATTACGCACTTCTGTTTTTTCGACATTTAGTAAATATCGGTAAAGTTTTATATCGGTAAAGTTTTGCACAGATGTCCAATGAAAGGTGACTAGTGACTCAATATTCAATATTCATAAATCTGACTGAAATCTGATTCTGAGGTTCTATTTTAACTGAGAATCTACGCAATTTTATGGATTTAATGAGAAAATGTTTGTTTTGTGTCAGATCAGTCTAGATATGTATAGTAAAATAACACAAGGTTTTCATTTTGATATTAACACAACAAAAACAAAAAAAAAAACCTGTTTCTCCAACTGTAGAAAAGACGCCACAGTAATCCATAATCAAGTGGGAGTCGTCTATCATCGACTACAGATTTTAATATAAATGGAAATGTATTGTTTTTGATCAAATATCATCATCAAGATCTCAAACTACTGATTAAAAAGACAACTTTCTCGTCTTACTTGTCGAATGAAATTATCCAAATGAGAAAAACAGTGAAATACTTGAGATGATTCCCAGTGAAAAGAGAAGGTGGACACGTTTCCTGTCGTTAATTAAAGCGTGAATAGAAACATCCAACACATTGTCACCTGAATCTGTACAAAACCAATCACAGCATCATCAGCACCATTATATTCACACCATCATCATCATCATCATCATCATCTCATACATTTAACACTCAATTATCTTTATCTCCTTTACATCAACTGCAATCATTTCATTAAACATCATCAGACACATCACCTCAACAACACCCTAAAAACACCAGCGTCATTATGCTGGCGCCGTCATTAGCGTCGCTGTCTCATCTTCCTCGTCGCCGTGATTCCAGTATCATCATAAACACTGACGGCGAATCCACAGCAGCACATTCACTCCCCTCAAAGCCGCCAGGCCCGTGAGCCTCCATTGGTAATTACAACTGGACCCGAGGCGGTGTGACTCAGCGCCGCCCCCTAGCTGCAGCAGAAGGAGCTGAGGGATGAGGAGCTGAGTCTCACAGGACACGATAAGAGCGAGGAAGATGAGGCGTCAAAGCCGGCGGCGTCCTCTGAGAACGCTGATGCAGCAGCAGCGGTTTACCCAGCGTTTAGGAGGCTGGTACCTGGGTCAGCACCAGGAAGATACGGCGCCACCAGAACCAACAACAACCACAACTAAGGCCGTGAGAAAATAGCGGTTCCACAATATATCATGATATGTTATTTCACAATACTGTATCAATATTAAAAAGTACTGAGTCAATATTTTTAGGTATTCATTCTAATGTAGACATGGCATAGGTTAAATTTTGTTTTTCTTGTGAGCAAATCCTGCAAGCTTGATTATTTCTATATTCACATGGGTATTTTACTTTTATTTCTATATTCACATGGGTATTCTACTTTTATTTCTACATTCAAATGGGTATTTTGCTCTGTTTATATACTAAAAAAGTCTTGTACTGGTAAAGCCAGATGTTAACCTTTTATCTGTAACAAAAAAAAAAAAAAAAAAAAAAGTTTTTTTTTACAGAGGAAAGTTTTGTGATCTAGCATTAGATCCTGTTCCAGTCAAATATAAAAATAGAACCAAAAAGGGTCCTGTAATCCAATGGCAAATGTAAAGACATTGATATTTGTTTGACCTTTCAAGGTCAGTCAAGGTCAAAGGTCATGGCACCAAATGAAAGCCCATATGTGACTTCCTATCTATTGCCAAATTATATCAATATCTTCAACTGTTTTCAAGTTATAGCACTTTGAAATGTGTCCCATTATAAACCAGTGGGGATTTTTAAAATTTAAAAATTCATTAAAAAAATTCAAAAATCAGTATTTCCCAATTCTTTGAACAAACTTGGTAGACCAAAGATGTTCAGCAACAAATATCAAGTCATTCTGACGGACGGTTTCAGAGAAAAATACTCTTGAAAAATTGTTTACGGACAGACAACAGACGACAGCTGATACCAATCGTCCATCAGACATTCGGGCCATTGAACAAAAAAACTGTTCAGTATTTGTGCACGTTTCTGATGCAATTCAATTTTTTCCAGGAAATAATCTTTTTTTAAAAAAGAAACAAAAACCTAAAGAAAAATTGTCTTGTTAACAGTATCATGATATATCGCACCATGATCCTGGTGTTATATCGCCAGATTCTTGCCAATACACACCCTTAACAACAACAACAACAACAGGCATACGCTCACAACAACGTATGCAGCAATAGCCAATCAGCTCAAAGAACAGCCGCCTTACCTTCCTGCACTGCCTGGAACGGGTTGTTGGGCTCGATGAGTTTGATGGAGTGCGTTATCTTCTCGCTCTGCAGGATGTCGTCACTCAGACTGAGGTCGGACACTGCAAGCTGGAACACCTCGTCGTCCCGCACGGCGTTCTCCTCGAATATCGCACCTGCACAGGTAGGAAACAGGAAGTGGTGAAGGTCTGAGTGGTCTCCAATCTGTCAGATCATCCATTTTAAGGCTGTTTGGTACAGTTTCTCTGGTACTGTCATTGCATTTTGTTCATTAATTTGTGCATTTACTTTTGTTTTAATAACTTTGACTAAATGAGGACAATATGGACTCATTCAAGGTCAATAATCTGCTGATGTGGTTTACTGAAATCTTTTACTGTGGATCATTTTAACAGTTGTACATGTGTTTTTCATGTTGATTTACTGGCGTTCAATGGCTTATTTTGTCCACCTTCTCTGTCCAGTTTGAAGGACAATCAGGACCTGGAGTTGAAAAGCATTCAGTTTCCATCACAGGAGCAAAGAACCCAGATCACATTCACATTTAAACTGGAACCAGAAGGTGACAAACAGACACAGATTAACTCTGAAACTTGACTAAAACACTGGTCTTCCTCTTAAAAAAGGCCTATTTAACCCTTAAAGACCAGGACTATTTTTGTGGTTTTTAATCTGTCCTCCTCCAAACAGATCAATGAGACGCCCTCTTAGATCAGAATGGACGGACTCTTAAATGCCACCGTCTGTCCCTTTGTTATTGTTGGTCATTTCTTAATTATGATGCAGCAGAGAACGGACACATTAGCCTCCATCATAGTCTTCATTAGTCCAGCTGGTCTGCCCCCAGAGGCTTCCACTCCTCGTCCTCTGTGGATAATGAGTTTCACACGTCCCCCTTTACCCACAAATGAGTCCAAGACCTGGTTCTGCTTTGGATCTGAACCAAAGTTACTTCCACAGACAGATGGACGGACGACCGGCTTCAATTAGATCCAAAACCAGGGACTCACACGGTCCTTCCAGAGGATCATGAACCTGGACACGTCCTGGTTTAATTAATGGATTTAAAGGTTATCCTCATGAGACCCAGCAAGGCCTTTTCGTCCTCTTTGTGGACAAGAGTTTCACAGCTTTACTAAAAAAAAAAAAAAAAAAAAACCTGCCCACTGCAAAGGACAATCCATGAAAAAGAGAAAAAAGATGTATACAAAAAAAAACACTGTTGCATCATGCCGTTTCCAATCAATTCCAATTATTAATGTAAAAAAGTCTAAACTCTTACCTTCCTTCCTTCCTTTTACCTTTATATAAAATAAAATAATAATAATAATAGCATTTATAAAGCACTTTTCATTCAACGGAATCTAAGTACTACGGCCTGCTCAAACATCCAACCGTCTGATCAAGCATCCAACCGCCTGTGCAAACATCCAACCGCCTGAGCAAACATCCAACCGCCTGAGCAAACATCCAACCGCCTGCGCAAACATCCAACCATCTGATCAAACATCCAACCGCCTGTGCAAACATCCAACCGCCTGCGCAAACATCCAACCATCTGATCAAACATCCAACCGCCTGCGCAAACATCCAACCGCCTGCGCAAACATCCAACCGCCTGCGCAAACATCCAACCATCTGCGCAAACATCCAACCGCCTGCGCAAACACCTCCATAACTGAAGCCCCATCTACCTCTGACCCTCTTCTCAAAACTGATCATTCAGCTTTATTCCACTGCCTGTTTTATTCCAAACGTTATAAGACAAGGATAATTTCACACACCTCTGCTCTGCATCACAGACTCTATCTTTATCTGATGGAGGTGGTTTTATGTACGATCTCCATGGAAACAGTGGATGAATCTGAGACTAAACTGACAATAACAAATTTCACTGTAGCTTTTCACTCACAAGGAGAGATTGTCGACTAAATATACACATCACTTAAGTCGTAAACACAAAACTGGTGAAAAAAATTAAATTAAATAAAAAGAACAAGAAAATAATGTTATATAACAGAAGTTTTTCAAGGGTTAAACAGCAGATTTTCTGAGTTGTAAAAGAATGTGAGCCTCAAACAGTCATGAAAATGTCCAGATAGAAGCATTTACGAACCTAGTATCCAACAATACAGAAAAACAAAGCAGAGTTTCAGCATTTTGGCACATATATTCATTTGTCATCACATATTTTACTGGTTCTTCACTGGTTTTGTCTCAGTTAACTTTGCAAAACAACCCACACATCTGCTGTTCATGTCACTATTTAAAGAAATCAATCTGTCCAGTGTTTCACTAACTGGGCTCCAACAAATATCTAGAATTTAACAAAGTTTGACTTAATTTTATCAGCATTGGTAAAGCTACAAAATTAAACCAAGTACAGGTTCTGTGTCAGTCTGAGGTTAAAGGTCAAGATTATGGCAGTTTTGACCAAATGCAGAAACTGAACGGACAAAAGCTGTGTTTGGTGATAATTTAGATTAAATGACACCCAGCACATGCATATTCTCTAAAATAAACCAAATAGAAGTCACATTTATGTTGGTTCTTGTACTTTTTGTGATTGTTTAGTTCTAAAGTAGTATTTTTCACAATAATCAGAGTGACTTTTCCACCAATTTGTCCAGGTCTAGAAATGAGTGTGAGAAAATGTATAACATGTACAAAAAATGACAAACATCAAATGTAAAAACTGCAAAAAAAACACACACACACACATATATATATACACACACACACGATGGTGCATTCAGTTGGTTTTCTGCATCTAAACCTTCACACAGTGACTAAAACCTGAATAATTGTAGAATTTATCACTAAAAACTGAGTCAAAGCTTCACATGTTCTGACATATGCAAATGTTCGTCCATCAGTCCTGGTTCTTCTACAGTCTGTCCGTCCATGGGAGTGGATCTCTCCTTCACTGTGGTTCTCCCCGAGGTTTCTCTTTTCTCGCAGGATTTTTTGAGTTTTTCCTTGCCGAGAAGGAGGGTCTAGGGACAGGGGGATGCCCGGGACATTAACCCATTTCCTTCATCTACTGTTTGACTGTTTGTTTATATCCAACTAACTCTGTGAAGCCCTCTGAGACAACCTTGTTGTGATATCAGGCTCTACAAATAAAATTGAACTGAATAATTAGACAAAAAAAAAAAAAAAAAAGTAAAAACACTGAACAGCAGAAAAAAAACAAAACAGATTTAACATTTAAGCTGTGACCTGTGGAAAAGCTGATAAACTATGATAATGTCACTTTATCCAAGATATTTAACATCTAAACACAAAGTAGGACAACCCATTACACATAACTTCACACAGAAATACACAAAAATAACCAGAAATTAATTCAATTCAATTCTATTTGTAGAGCTCTACATCACAATAAGGTTGTCTCACAGGGCTTCACAGAGTTAGCTGGATATGAACAAAAATGACCAGAAACATCACAAATTTACCAAAAATTAAACAAGAATTACAAGAAACGCCATGAAAGGACCAGAAATTATAAGAAGGCTAAAATAATAAATGAATAAGTACCACCAAATCCATTCCTCCTGATGTCCAACTGTCAGAACCTTCAGGAAAAGCTCAGTTTGTCTAAAAAAAAAAAAAAAAAAAAAAAACTTTAATAAATGTCTGAATGTGTTTATATTCCAACATTACCTTCATGTCCTTCTGGCTCCGGTTTAACGCCTTTGATTTGAACTAAAACTGGAGTTAATCTGGTTTTCACTCATTTTATGATCCAAGCCACTGATAAACCGACACTAAACCAACGTTAAACCGATATTAAACCAACGTTAAACCGACATTAAACCAATATTAAACCAACGTTAAACCGTGGGTTTGACTCACACCTGCAGATCATTAACTCCTTCACCAAACATCGGTCAAACCATCCGCGCGAACCACCGGAACTCCTCCGGATCATTGAAGTCAGGTGGTGAGGCCAGGATCCCTCCGCCGCTCGGGGACTATATGTTTCCAGGTAGGTTGACCTGTTACAAACTGAATAATATATAAAACTGAATAAAATATAAAACTGAATAAAACGTTGGTTTTTATTTCCATATATATATATATATATATACAGTGATTGGGGTGAATAGTTTATATTTCATATATTTAATTTTTCTGAATTTTTTTTCTCAATTTCTTGTGCATTTTGTTCATTAGTTTTTTTTTTTGTTCTTTTTTTCCATTTTGTTCATTATTTTCCGCTGTTTTTGATCATTTTATTCATTATTTTCTTAATTTTTGATCATTTCTTTATTATTTTCTTCCTTTTTGACCATTTTCTTCAGTATTTTCCTTTGTTTTTGATAATTTTCTTCATTATTTTCAGGTTTTGATCATTTTCTTCATTATTTTCCTCCATTTTTTATGATTTTGTTCATTATTTTTTGGTTGTGATAATTGTGTGCTTTATTTTCCTCAGTTTTTGATCATTTTGTTCATTATCTTCTTAACTTTTTGATCATTTCATTGATTATTTTCACCAGTTCGTTATTTTTTTGTCCAACCTTCCTCTTACTGAAGGTTCTTATTCTTATTTTTCTTATTTTTCTTATTCCCAGTAGAATATTCTGAGTCCGGTTAGTGGCTCTGAGCAGACGGCCGGTGTTTTCTGATCAGTGACGGTCACTGTGATGAACTGAAACTAAACCGAGCCAGACGGACCTCAGATCACAACCAGGACCAGGAGTCCAGATTGAAGTCCAGTTAAAACCTGAAGAACCCGCCTGTGCAGACTGAGAGTCGCTTTGATGAGTGGAACTTTCCGGCTGTAGTTTGGATAATTTGTTATGCACAATTAACACGTGTTTCCTTGGAGTGAGGATTCAATTTCCCAGGGTGCTTTGTGCTCCTCCAGCTCCCAGATCCCATGGACGGCGTCTTCTCTCCGGGCTTCATCAATCAATCATCCTCTTCTGAAATGGCAGTCACTCATCCATTTTCAATTAAGTCTGAACCGTTGCACCTGTCAGCGTGCCGCCCAGGGGGCTGATGGGAGTTTTATGTTTCTGCGCACGCCCTCAAACCTCAACGGTTAATGAACAGATTCTGGGCCCGTGGGCGTCTCTGTAAACCGGATCAGAACCCTGGACGGTGGACTCAGACTCTAAAGCAGTTAATTTACTGGATCTCATGTTATTTTCTGCTTAGTTTGAGGTTTGGAAACGAAAAATGAAAGAGATTTTGAGGAGAAAGATGAGTTAACACTCAAAGACACTAAGACCAAAAGGATCTGCTGAAGTAAATATTTAATCCTGTTGATCCACTGATACTGTCAATCCATGTCAATAACTGGTGTAAATACAGTTCTTCATCTTTTCACGGTCGTCAGATATGACCATATTTGGACGTTCAGAGGCTCAAAACAGCAGGACATTTATTTTTTGAAGTGTTTTTTGAAGTCTGTCCTCAGTCCTGTGGGACTACCTTTGTCATGTGTCTGTTCCCACAGTGCCCTGGTTCTACCCTGGTTCTATCCTGTGTAGACCGGTTCTATCCTGGTTCTACCCTGGTTCTATCCTGTGCAGACCAATTCTATCCTGGTTCTATCCTGGTTCTATCCTGTGTAGACCGGTTCTATCCTGGTTCTATCCTGTGTAGACCAGTTCTATCCTGGTTCTACCCTGGTTCTCTCCTGTGTAGACTGATTCTATCCTGGTTCTATTCTGGTTCTATCCTGTGTAGACGGGTTCTACCCTGGTTCTATCCTGGTTCTATCCTGTGTAGACTGGTTCTCTCCTGGTTCTCTCCTGTGTAGACTGGTTCTATTCTGGTTCTATCCTGGTTCTATCCTGTGTAGACTGGTTCTCTCCTGGTTCTCTCCTGTGTAGACTGGTTCTATTCTGGTTCTATCCTGGTTCTATCCTGTGTAGACTGATTCATTCACTGTTCACTGATTAGATTGGTTAACTTTAGGCATGAGGACTGATGAGCCAATCAGAGGCAGAGTAGGGCGGGTCCTGCTGAGGAAAATATTGCTAACCAGCGCTGGACATCTCTGGAACCTGACTGGACACCTCAGGTGCCGGTGCCACCCCAGCTGATTGACAGGTCACTGCACGTCTCATTGAAAGATGCATGATTATTGGAAATGTGAACGAGAAAGGCAGAGTAAACATCTTTCAAGTGAGTGACACATATCGACAGAACCTACTTTCATGGATCCATAATTCTGAGGTCAGTCTGAAGGTGGTTTCAGAATGAGTCACTGTTTTAAGCTAATGGACCATATGACTGCACATTTAGAGGAGAAGAGATGGTGTCGATAATAGTTAAACTGTGAGAGTAGGCTAATGAATGGCTATGAAAGGCTAACAGTATGAAAGGCTAACGTATGAAAGGCTAACGTATGAAAGGCTAACAGTATGAAAGGCTAATGTTATGAGGCTAACAATATGAAAGGCTAATGTCATGAAAGGCTAACATTATGAAAGGGTAATGTTATGAAAGGCTAATGTCATGAAAGGCTAATGTGATGAAAAGCTACTGTTATGAAAATCGAATGCTATGAAAGGCTAATGTTATCCTATGTTCTCCTCATGTTGAATCCAGTTCCATTCATGCAGCTCCTTGTGTGACCAGTAAAACCTACAACCTGCTCTTGATCAAGACATGATCATTTTATAATAGTGAGTAAATATAGAGAGTTTTGGGTATAAAATAAATAGAGTAGTCTGACATGTCATTGTTTCTAAAACAGGATGTTTTTCAGGACTACTTAAAAAAAAAGGCAGAAATTGAGTGTATACCCACTTCTGCAGGGACCACTGCACCGCTGGGTGTCCCCCTGCTGACACAGTACTGTGGACAGAACCATCACACATGCCATGGACCTACCCGGGTCCAGGAAAAGGATAGTGGACCAGTTACCAACGACAACGCTCCTGCTGTTTTTTAATGGATTCTAAAAGTTTAGCATCCATGCACGTATGGTTTCCATAAATCTGTGCGTCCAGGTGTAAACAGTAAAACTGGGTTCTTTCACTGTAATCCGTCCGTCACACCGATATGTGTGGCCGTAACAAACACAGACAGAGCCTCTGGCAGGACATGGCCAAACCACAGAGGAACGCACTGAGCAGTAGGGCTGTAACACCGCACTGGTTTGTACCGAACCGTTTGGGTTCAGGGCCTTCGACACAAAGTGGAGATGTACCGAACGAATATATGTAGCCGATGTGAAGAACTCAAACACTGGAGAACCAGGTGGACACGAGCAGAACCATGTGCAGAGTTTCCTCTAGATACGTACATTCAGCACCGCTGCAAAAAACCAAAACATGACAACAGAGAGTAGAACAGAGGCACAGAAGCCGGTCGGATGTTCGAAGCAGGTTCAGTTTTACTTTTGGTTTTCAGTTTGTTACAGCTTTGAGGCACAAAAGAGTCCACAGGTTCATTTATGGAAGAAAGGTTTTATTTTTTAACTCAAGTTGGTAAAATCCATTGAACCTGCTCCACTTGTCCTTCAGCGTGCCTCTGCTGGTGTTACTGTGACGAAAGTAAGAAAAATGTATTTATAGAGAATTTATCAAAGACAAACCTCACAAAGTGCTTTGCAGATTAAAAGACACAAGATGGCAACACACAAAAAGAATATAAAATATGAAATTCTAAAATACCCAGTGAAAGTCACGTTCACAGCACCACAGGGAATACTGTGAGGCGTTCACAAACACTCAGTAAATTACTGTGTTCGTCATAAATGAACATTGAACATTCATAAATACATAACATGCGGGGTGTCCGTTAAAGCACAAATGACTGAACTATATTTAGTACAAATGTCCTCACCCCTAGTGAGCATGTGCAGGAGGTTCTGTCTGGGGTTTTCCTTTTTGGTTTGTGGTACAATGGCGTCATCGTTTCCATACAGTGGTGCCAGAGCGGATTGGTGTATGGATAGCACAACAGATTAACCCGCTCTGGGACCCGTTCTCCAAAACTACTGACAACGCCGGCGTCATGTGACCAAAGGCCCAGACCATCTGAAACTGCAGTGGATGGACAGAATGTGGGTGTGGTGTGGATGGGCATGTACTCCATATATGAGCCCAGCACTGAGGCAACAAGAGGACCATGAGTTCAGGACCAGGATCCAGGAGTGGATCTGGATCAACAGGTCCGACTGCTCGTCAAGGGACGATTTGCAAATTTATGGGGGCCAGCATTTGTGGGGGGCCTTTAGAACAGTGGAGGGGGTCCAGTGGATCCACGTTAGAAGGTGTGAACATTTGATGTAAGATCAGCTGTTTCATAGAGGAACAGAAGCGGGAGTCGAACGTAGAAAGTATGTAGTTTCACTTTCACTTCACGGCAGCGTTGGCTACGTTAGTTATGGACTGCATCCACACATATAGAACTACCGCCCCCTGTACGTTTTTTTTCTTTTTTTAATTTCTATATCTGACAGAGGTCAGACACCAAAATGTATTTTATTATTAATAATAATGATAATAATAACACTAACAATAATAAGAAGTAAAAGGAATATTCTCCAAATATCGATAGACAGTCAATGAAAATCTACAGATTAGATGTGGATGATATAATTAAATATCAAATAAATAAATATCAGCAGGTTATGATCAAAATAACAGGAGGCCTTCTTATTTCTATTAGAAGGTTTTAATAGAAATAAAACCTTCTAATTTTTCATCTTCATGGTGTTTTCATGAGATAAAAAGATAAACTAACCTTTTTTTATGAAAAAAAACTTCAGATAATGAAATAATTAACTGTTTTCAACCTCATAACATATAAAAACCCTCAGATGTGATCAAATAATCAACCAAACTGCTCCTTTTTCAGTTCGTTCACAACATTTTATCACAGTTTTAGTTGAGTTCAGTTGAATATTTCAGCTCAAAGCTGGAACTTTTGGTTGTTTTTACATTCCACCTCATCCCGCCTGCGTCTATATTTGAAGCCCGTCCAAACATGTGTCCATCATTTCATCTTATCTGAAACTCTGCGTGCTTTTTATTCGTTTTTATCGTGTTCATCATCTCTAGATTTAATTAGCGCCTCCTCTGAGAATCAGACGAGTTACTGAAGACGTTTGTCCCACTTCCAGTCATTTCTCCCGCCTTAAAACATGCTCATTACTGCTCTTTTAAAGTCGTCCTACTAATAAATGCAGATGTTTCTGCTCCTCCTGTACGAGGTTAGGATGCTGTCAAAATATTCATGTGCATAACACAGAAATGTGTGCATATTAGTCTATAGTAAAGTGTCTAAAGCTACAGACATACTGTATAAAACAAAGGACTGACTAAACAATAACAGCCGATACTGATCTACTGTTCTTTGGTTCTGTTCTACTGAAAATATTGTGTAGAAATATGGAGGAAAGCAGGAAAATCTACTATAAATACAAGAGTAAAATGACAAAAAAGAGCTATAAGAGGATATTTTTGAAGCAACTAATAACTTATTTATTCTACATCATCTACTTCAAACCTTAAAATAGCAGGATATTGTAAATATTAAAATATTAGAGATGATTTATAAAGTAAAAAATAATATTCTTCCAAAAACCATTCAAGAGTTCTTTAAATTAAGAGAGTAATTATGATTAAAGAGGTCTTTATATTTGTGAATGGACTAAAGCAGGGGTTCCCAAAGTGGGTACCCGTACCCCCAGGGGTACTTGAAAAATACATTAACCTGTAAAGACCCAGTGTTACGTTTGTGACAGTTCCCAAATACATGTCTCTAGACTTCACCTTTCTTAAATGATTTATCACCATTTATTACAATACTATCCTCTGTATTTAGTGTTTTTTCAATGAAAACCATGTATTTTCTTGTATTTAATTCACTGATCATGTAGATGTTTAAGGAAGCTCAGATTACAGTTGAGGGTTATTACATCAGAAACAGAGAAAACTGAAGTAAAAGTGACTTTTTTAGAAACATATCAATGATTGAACATAAAATCAACTGTGTCCATTCACTGTCATTTGTCAAATTCCATGGGTTTGTTTTTTTTTCTTTAGTTCTGTTCAGTTTGTGGCTTATTTTATTCATGTGGCTTGTTTTTGTTTTGTTTTTTTTTTGTTTTGTTTTTTTGTTTATTATTCATTTTAGTTAATTTTATTGATCATTTTGGCTGTTTTTATTCATCTTGTTGCTTATTTTATTTATTTATTTATTTTTAATTACTAAATTTTGGTAATTTTTTACCTATTTTTTCATGTTATTTTGGATTTTGTAAAGTTTTTACTCATTTTTATTGTATTTATTCAATATATAGAGAGAAACTAAGTGTGTACATCCACTATCATTGATCAAACAACATGTTTTTTTGTTTTTGTGGGGGGTTATCTTCAATTTTGTTCAGTTTGTCTTATTTTATTCACACTTCTTGGTATTAATTTTTTGTTTATTTTATTGATCACTTTGGCTGTTTCTGTTCATCTTGTTGCTTATTTTACAATTGTTTACTGAATTTTGGTTAATTTTTTGCTCTTTTTTTCCCCACATCATTTCTGAAGTTTTTATTCCTTTTTGTTACTTTCATTTAATATATATATATAAACCCAGTGTGTCCATCCACTGTCACTGATCCAACTCCATGGGTTTTACTGGTGAATCAATGTT
>JAPQRP010000009.1:33255548-33268253 GCA_037367295.1 Apogon hyalosoma | reverse complement strand
CTGGGATAGGCTCCAGCGACCCCCGTGACCCTAGTGAGGATAAAGCAGGTTCAGAAAATGAATGAATGAATGAATAACCTTTCTTGTACATTCTAATTGCTGTACACCAAATGTTCTTGTTAAACGAAAGGAAATGTATGTTAGTGCTGCAATAAATACAGAGTGTCCCAAAAAAAATGTATACATACTTAGGTTACTCTTTATTTCTGTGCTGTCTCTTGTAAATAATTGTCTGAGAAAGCTTTACTACATAAGAAGTTTACGATAAAAAATAACTGGTAACAATAATAATAAGAAGGCAAGTAAATAGAACCTACTGTTACAGGGGATTTAATAGACACTACACAGATGACAGATTTAAGTTGGACCTGCTATCTATGTTCACTTTCAGCTTGTGCATCTCTTCAAATGTTAGTGAAAAGTAAAATCCACAATGAATTAGAAATTATGCTCAACCTACAGCTACATCTGAAATTACACACAGCTGGTGCAGCCCAGTACAAATGTTTTCATTTACACTAATATAAAAGCATGTAAGACAAAGGAAACATATTTGGTTATTTTGCCCGACATATGCTAAATTATACAATTTATTTTACAGATCTCTTTACATTCTTTGGGTACTTTTTGTCTCCATATAATTTCACTTCATGATTCAAAGTTACACTTTTTTTTTTTTTTACTAACTTCTCTTAAACTACAGACTGTTGAAGAATTACGTACATTACATTAACTTGTATTTGGGAGTGAAAGGCTACAGTAATCTGTTGAAGAGGATTAAAACTTCCAGTCACCTTTTCTGTTGTCAGCATAGTTTTCTGAAACAAATCCTCCTTAGTGATGCTGCCAGAGACTGATTATAAGAAGCTGCTAAGACTTCTGGGTAATTAAGTGACAGGAGAGCAGAAACTCACAGTTCAAACTGCTCAAGGAAAAAACTTTACCTATTATAGCAGACAATGTGGCTGAGTCTGGTAATCAGTAAGTTTATCCACCAGGGGGAGCCATTTACAAGTCCAGAACAACATCTGAAGACCCTGTTCTGCAAAGAGGAGCTTGAAAATCTCATGTTCTCACTCAAATTCTTAAAAGCATCTCTTTCATATGTGCATATAAAAGTTCTATAGTTTGCCGACTGTTCTAAACTATATGCTGCAGGTTCACACCCAAACCTGAGATTTAAAGAGCAAATAGTGTGACATCAGCTTGTAGAGATTCAACAGGAAAAACAGGTTTAGACTGACACTGACCTCAGAAATGAAGCCTGCACAGCCTCAAGTTAAAGTTCAGCTTCTGGTTTTCAATAGAAACCTTCGGCTTACAAATATCAGATATGAACTGACTGTGTATGGGTTTTATTGTTTTAGCTACATATTCAGAAAAGTGGAACTTCATAACAATATGTACGCCGTGTAAAAATATTTTCAATGTCATCTGCCAGATTTTACAAGGTTCCATATGAACACAGCTCTGTCATCTGGTTCAGAAAGTAAGAGGATGAGGAGACTTTTATAGGAATGAATTTAAGTGACTTGAAAGGACACTGAAAAAATCTGCAGCCTACCATCCATCAAAAAGCAAAATGCACATTATTTTAACAGGAAATGAAACACAAAGTTAAGTCAACCAGAAGTTTGTCTGTGAGGAAAGGCAGCACAAAGTGACCTTTGACCTCTGCCTAAATAATGCTGCCGTCTGTCTGCTGATGTAATCAAAACTCATTTAGATGAGAAAACAGTAAAACACAAGAGTTAGATACATAACTTCAGCATGAGTGAAGCCTTTTTTAAGCATCATCTGATTTAGAAAAGAAAAGAAACTATAGAACTACTGCCAAACCAACTTTTCACACACCTAATACTTCTACATAGCTGTGGTGTTTTATGACCTGTCTTATATTTGTACATCTGAGGTGAGGAGTTATAAATTAATAGTCTATTTGTTGTAAACACTAATGTTCCAATGCCACCGCTATATAAGTGTCAAATACATTAAAACCCACTCTGAAATCTAACCTAACGTTTTGTAAAACTAAGATTTGGCAAATCAATAATCTGATTCGCAAAGGTATAAATACAGAAAATTATCAGCCTGCTGCACTGATTTAGTCATGAAACTTTCCAATTTTCAGTGCAGGTTGATGTAATGGCCTAGATTAGAGTTGGCTGGAGTCCATTTCCAGTTTTGCACTACTGAAGAAACTTAAACCAGTTTGATTGATTAAAACCAGTCAAACCAACATCTGTCATTACAACAGGCTTTGTCAAATTAAAATGTCATTGACAATCTGTGCCAACAGCATCGTGACATCAAGTCCAACCTGTTTAGCCTGAGTAAAAACTAATGCTGCGTTTCCACTCTATGGAACCAGCTCGACTCGGCTCAGCTCGACAGCATTTCCATTACAGGATAGTACTGACGTTACAGTACCTGTTCGTCACAGCGATGCGACACGTTACTTCCGTGTCATCTGCTCAGGGAATTGTTGATAAACTTGCTTGTTACATGTTGTCTTGTCTGAATTTTTACGTCGGCCACCGAGGACTGAATCTGCTCGACCAACCATGGTGTAGTTTTGGGTTGTCATCATGTGGACTAACCTACCAATATATTTGCTGTCAACTTCCGCATCTGTATTTTGTAAAACGGTGGGTCACAGAGACAACTGTCTGACCAATCAGAGGTCTGCAGTGTTTATAAGTCATGTTTTAGTATGGCTTGGAACCTCGGTGGAGGTGATACCAAAAAACTAGTACCAGGTACCAGATTCCAGGTCCTTTTTCATAACAGAAATGCAAAAAGGCCGAGTCAAGTTGAGCTGGTACCAGGTAGTGGAAACACGACATAACATAACATGAACAAAACGTCTGTTATAAATGAATGAGCTACTCGTATGGCTGCCAACATGAAGGAAATCACATTTAGTAAATGGGAGAGAAGACCAGAGTACCTATAATGACTTGGTTAAGAAGACGGTTCCTGTGTTTTCAGGTCAACTAGGACACACGGCAGCCTTTGACTGAAAGAAATACTAAAAATTTATCTACATGATGGGTGCTGCTAAAAGAGGTGAAACCACAAAATGTCAACAAGGCTACATGCTAACGAGAAAAAAAAGAAATGGTGGTAAAACATTAAATATCCATGGGCATGTGACTACTTGTTCTTCTTGTTTATTAGCAGTTGTCAAGGCAGTGGCACATTAATGCCACCAAGTGGACTGGATTCATTTCACATTCTCATCCAAGAACTTGACAGCCTTGTTATGTTCCACTCTGATGCATCTTCTGCATCAAAGTGTGAAATCTAGTGGAACAATTCAATCCCTTGGTCCAGTCCAGTGTTGGCTGCACATCAAACAGGTCTTTAAAGTTTTAGACTGGCTTCATGTGCCACAAATCATTTTAATGCAGAAGCATTAATTAATATAATTAGAAATACATTCCATCTAATATGACCAACAGTGTTTTCTGCCAATCGGTCGAAGTATATTCTGAATAAATTGGGTATCATTGATTCTCACCTCCAACCTTTGTTGTGCTATGGGATTAGTCCTGAATATAAGTGACTTAAGTCAGAGCAGAGCAAAAAATCAGCTCTGAGTTCCAAACTCAGCGCTGCACCTCCAGCTGTATAATGACGGAACGCTTGCTGAGTGGTTTCTGGGTCGGAGAACCCTTTGTGGGCCTGCCAGTGTCGCAATGCAGGGAAGAGGAGGAGGCTTTAATTAACAGGAGATCCCAACAACATGCACACACACAAGGCCAAAGTCCTACTGCTCTAGTTACATAGTAGAAGTCTGCTCTGGGTGGAGGCAAAACCGTGGATGTGGGTGTGGAAACAGTGCTAGGAGTCTGTGTATATTAAGTGATCAATATCAGTTTAAATAAAACTGAGTCATCCACTAAAATGAAGACTAAGCAGTGTTATGTTCTGAGAGATGGTGGTGCTTCATCCGAGTTAAAACTTACAGGTTCAGGTTTGGGTCCATTTGATAAGCTAAAAGCAGCTCCAGCTTCTAAACATATCCATGTGTCTCAGTTTTATCTGTCAGACCACAGTCAAAGTTTGTGAAATTAAACTGACCAAGATGGACAAAGAAAGTGAGCAATGATCAATTTTAAGGCTCCTAACGGTTTCATTATCTATTGTTTTAATCAGAAAATAGGGGCACCACAAATACCCAGCCCGAACAAACAACACAATAACAAGGGTCTTTCATGTTTCTTTGTAGCCACCGTAGGGAAAGATGAGCAGGGCATGCTGGTTCCAATCAGCAACTTAAACACTGACACTATAGTCAAATCCTGGTCGTGGAGAGCTACTGTCCTGCATGTTTTAGATGTTTCCCTTTTCCAGCAGACCTGACGGTCGTTATCAGGCTTCTGCCGAGCTTGATGATAGGCTGATCATTTGATCCAGGTGTGTTGGAAGAGGGATACATCTAAAACACGCAGGATAGTAGCTCTTGAGGACCAGGATTGGACACCCCTGCTCTATAGCAATTACTGTTCAAAAAAAAAAAAAAAACAGCTACAAAACCATGTCAGAGGCAGTTGTCAGTACACAGAAAGCTCAGCTCCAAGTATTTAGCCTCAGGTGCATAAAATCTGACACAGTGATTTATGACATGGTAGAGAGCACATTGTGCAACTTATTCATCCAGTAACAGGGTGTGGATTCTGCATGTTTATACTGTATGTGTGTAGACATGTATTTCTTACATTATGGAGATGTCAATCTGTCGCTTATAAGGACAAAATTCATCCCCCCTCAGTGGAAGTGATTCAATTTGAGGGTTAAGTGTTATTTTACAACAAGGCTTCAAGGTATGTTGTGGTTACAGAGTTTCCAGGAAATTAATATATATCAAAGTAATGTTCTCTAAACATGCAAAAACAGAGCCTAGGTGTGTGTGTGTGTGTGTGTGTGTGTGTGCGTGTGTGTGTGTGTGTGTGTGTGCTGGGTGTTGGGGTCTATAAGATGGTGTTGGGTTTCACTTTGGTATCTCAAGTTATTTCTGGAGCACAGAAGCTAAAATGAGGGAGGAAGGTAATCCAACTCAACAGAAAAACTGCCCTGTGGGCAAACAGAAATGCCTGCATGGGTAGCTGTGTGTAGATGTGGCAAAAAGCTTTTACCAATTAAAAAAAATTATCCATATATCACATTCACATTATTTAATATTTCTGCTCATCATATATAAATATAAAATATTTTGGCTTTTCTCAGCAATTCATAAAAGTGACATTTATTTTTTACAGAACTGAAATGAATGTCATTGCATATTACTTACCGCAGCTTAAAACAAAAATGAACTAAAATGATCAGGTTGTGAAATGTTATGAGAGAGATGCACAAAATGCAAAAGAACAGACATAACACAATGAGACATACACGTTAAATCAGACTTTACAAAACACAAGGTTAATTTTCAAGAAAATGCCAAAAAAAGGACAATGCAAGAGGAAAAAGGTGATACCAAGGAGAAAGATAGAAGATCTAAAATAAACAAAGTCAGATGGCTGTGGGTCAGGAGAATATAACTTAGGAGAACAGAAAGTTGATGCTCAAAATGATGACAATGAACATGGAAGTGCCAGTGAAAACTGAGGAGGATGGAGGGGGAGGTGGTTTCTGTGCTGGAGGTGATTTTTTTTTTACCTGCTTTTATGTTCAGGTTTGGCATCTTAAACAGTTTGGTGCTTTCCCCACTCTTCGGATTGACCACAGACACCATTTTTTTGGGCTCAGGCGAATGGGTGAGCGGTGCTTGGAATGGGGGTTGCTGGATGTCAGGTTTCTCCAACTCTGCCTTGGTCTTCAGGGGGGAGGCCTGGGTGAGGAGGTGGTAAGAGCTCTGGCTTGGAGCCTCTTTTTCAACCACTGGGGGTGGAGTTACTTTAGTTGGAGGTGGAGCAGCAACTGGGGTGACATCCTTCTGGCCAAAGCACAGGTCATCATCCATGGGGATCTCTGGGGGCTTGGAGGATGCAAATTTTGAAGTATCCAGAGCTTCAAGAAACTCATCAATAACTCCCCTTGGAGGCCTCTCAATGAACTCAAATTCTTCAGATGAGACTTCATGCTCAGAGACCTCCTCGGCCACCTCAGGTTCTTCCACCTCCATCTTTAGGTCCTTCTTCTCAGTTTCCACTTGGAAACTGGCAGGGTTCTTGGCCATGGCTTCCAGGACTGGTGAGAGGGAATCTGCAGTTGGGGACTCTGAATCTGAATCCTCAGCAGCCTTTTTGCTCTGGAAGTCAAGGGGCTCAAACATATCTGCCATTTTGGGAGAATTGTGACCTGAAAACCAATCTTTCTGCTCAATCTTGACTGGTTCCTCCTCTTTGACTTTAGTTGGGGTGGTTTCCTCAGCTTCTTTGACAAGATCAAAGGCCCCAAAGCTTTTGTCTTCTTCAACTTTTGCTTTGTCAGTTGCTCTCTCCTCCATCTCATCAGCCATCTCTTTCAGCAGGGACACTTTCGCATCAAACGCAAATGGGTTATTAGACGACAGATTGATTGGAGGGTTGGGGGACTCCATCATTCTCCGTTCGAGGATGGGACTCTGCTCCTCTGGGCTGCCTTCAGAGGAGCCAGAGTCAATTTTGTCAGGATTGAGCGGGGAAGACTTCAGGATGTCTGGAAGTGACGGTGGCAAAGCAGTATCCTCCTCTTCCTCTTCATCATCCTCTTTTAAACCAGTTGAGAACTGACTTACTGACTGCATTAGCGAGTCAGCTGCCATCTTGCCAGTCTCAAATGTTTCCCCCTCATCAAGGAAAGATGGCGGGCTATCCAAGGATTCTCCAGTCTGCCCATACTGGACCAGGTCAGGAGTGGGGCTCTCTGACATTTTAGAGGCTCTACTGTCAGACTTGGAGTCTCCAAAATGGGAATAGCCGCTGTCTGCCAGTGGGGAAAAGCCTTCAAAAGGATTATTATTCTTCTTCACTTCATACATCAAGTCATCATCTTCATCGGAGTGGTCACCTTGCAGGTCTGGGTTATACTTAGAAGAGCTAACAGGGACCGTGTCCTTGGAGAAGGTATCCATGGAGACCTTGGAGTTGTCTTGAGATGCTAGGAAAGGTGAATCCCAGGTGTCTGTTGGGTTAGAGGAGGTATGGTGAGACTCAGGGATCATCATCTGAGGGGTCACAGGGGAGGGGCCTGTAGAGGACCTGTCTGAGTTAATCAGCCTCTCCTCTGGTGAAAAGGAAACTCCGCTGTCTTCACATGGATGGTGAGGCCCTGGGTCTTTCCCTAAACTCAGGTAAGGACCAGCTAACGGATCAGGGAGGTCATCCTTATTCTTACTACGGTCTGGTCCAGGGTCACCCTCTTCACCCTCCCAAGGCATGTCCTTGGAATGAGTAGCAGGGGGTTCAGTGGAGAAGGAGCCCAAAGGTGCGGCAGATCCTGAGGTGGGGGGCTGGTTGGGACTCTCAGTCAGAGAGAGCTCTTCCAGAGAGTCAGGGGAGTGAAGAGGGGAGAGAGGGGAGATGGGAGCAGGGGAATCACCCTTCTGCCCAAGTGCTTGAGTAGAGAGGGAGGAGGGAGAATGCAATACAGCACATATCAAATACACACTCCATTCCTTACAATGCCCACCATACCTGGGTACAACTATTACTGAAAAAATTTAAGGAAGGAGAGTCCAACACTAGACAAGTGCTGCTAAAGTATGACTACTAAATGTTTGGAAAATGACAAAACCCTGCAAATGTTTAACCATATTTAAACTAGAAAAATGGTGATAAGCTTTCACGTGCTTAACAGACTCCGTTTCTTTGAGGCATTCTGCATCCATTTCCAACTTTTATACTGATGCCATTTAAAATATTACTGAATGTAGACTAATGTGAACTTGAAGTGCTCTCTTGCTTTATGGCTTTGTCCGTAATTCCTTGTGGTTATAATGATAACTTTAAAGGGCATAAAAGCACATAAATGTGCTTACACAAACTGACCACTTTACATGCTTATTTCTTCACACCTTGGCCATAGCAGTGTGTCTGTCACAAATCTATTATCGTGATGACTATAAACTCAGCTATGCTTTGCATTGTAGCACATGTTTTAGCCTCCTTGAACTGACTCATGATTTGTTTTAAAATTCTTATTGAATTTCAAAGCTCCTCACTACCTCTGTATATGAAATCTATCTGATATCTTAATAACTATGAGATGATGCATAGCCTGGGATCCTCAGGCAGAAGCCTATTTGTTCCTGAGTCATGGCTGAACATCTGAATCAAAGCCCAAAATTAAACAATGAACTAACTGAGGAAATCAGGTCAGCAGAGTAAATGACTCATTGTAAATCTATTAAAACATACTTTTACCTGATTTTTATTGATTGGCTTTGAGTCTCATTGGTCTAGAGTCTCAAACCTGACCATTTAAACTGTAAAAAAACTAAAACTTGTCTTGCCATGTATAGCTTGAAACTTAAAATGCAAACATTAAGCTGTTATTCTGGAAACGTATAACTAGTTTATGTACAAAATATATAAATGGATGTTGGTCATGGACAAAAATACAAAATACTTATACTAAATGTTGGAAAAACAATTTAGTATGTCTAAAGAGGAACAATTTGTCTTTACTTTTTCAGCTTTAAGTGTAAGCTACATTTTTTGGAATCTGATGGAATCAAGGGGTTGCGGAAAGTGGCCATTCATAGTCAAACTTTGCCAACATTTGTCTGGTGGTTGGTAAACCTCCCTGCTCAGATACATGGCAGTACTATTTCTTACTCCAGGTCTGGCGCCAACAAACCATGCGTAGTGTGTTTTACAAGCACAAACTAGTAAATGACAAAAAAATAATGATTCCCCTCAATGATCCACTTAAAATAGCAACATAACACAATCCTTGTCAATCCTTGGGGAGAATCATTATTCATTATTCACAAAAAACTACGTGCACAAATCCAGGTTCATCTACTCTATGACAGTCACATGTGAGTCAAAATGCAACACAAACACAAGCAATGACAAACATCGGATTTAGTGCTTTGTGGTAAAACTCCACAGGCCTTCTATGTCAGGGCTACAGGTGACAAAAATCTATGGCTTGTAACATGCAATGGGTTATTTTTGTCACTTAAAGCGACTGGTGACAAATAATGCAGTAAAATAATCACTACAAAAGGGGTGAGAGAAATTAAAGATGGAAACAAGGAAATACAGCGAGCAAAGAGAACTTGCCTGTAGGGAATTGCATCAGAGGACGAGGCTGAGCTTTAGTAGGAGAAGGTACATCTGTGGAAGAAAGAGAGAAAGCAGCAAAGATGGAAAAGTAAGTTGGTGTGGAGGTGCAGAAAAGAAAAGACCAGGTGAAGCCACAGACTGTCAGCTGACTAAAAGACATTTAAAAAAAGACTCTATTCAAGCTAATATTGCTTCTTTATTCTCCAGAGTGATCTTGTAATAGTAGGGAAACATCTTGAGTTAAATATTCACTGTCAGAACCTATTTGAAAAAGGTGTTTCCATTTCCCTCTAAGTTCATATACTCCTTTTCCTAAAACTCAAGAGAAAATTGCTTATTTGCAAAAATAAGTATAGTATACAAAAATTTCATGAAGACTTTTAAAACAGCACAAAATACATCAGCTATGACAGCTATAGAAAATATAAATTTTTTCTTAAATTTAATTTTCACATAGTAAAAAACATACACATAAATACATGTTGAGTAAAAATTCTGATGGATGGTTACCAACAACCCTCAAGGGGCTTAGAACAAGTGGCAACCTCCAGATTTCAAAGATTATTCACAACTGCAATTAAAAATATCAACAGATCAACAGATGCTCTGTTGATAGGGTCCATTCTGTCAGATGTGGGAACATTTGTTAAAACACCAAATTTTCATTTGCTGAGAGAGGAGATCAGAAGACCTCAGATAAGACAGAGATGTCAGAGACACAACATGACACAAGAGAAGTAAACAATGTACCTCTGATCAGGAGGAAGAGATTATGCAGAACCAACTGAACTAACCACGGGTTTTTGATGAAAGAGATGCATTTCAGCCAATAACTATAAAACTATACAAAGTATTGTAGAGATATTGCTAGTGCTTTAACAGTTACACAACTGACGCTTTCAGGCACATAAATATGACTTTAGTGATCTGATCAATGATGTTACTAAAGACAGGAAACTCAATGCTTATGCATTTTAACTCAAAGCCAAATGAAGCCATATTCAACTAAGACTGAAAACAGGAATGTAAGACATTCCAAACTCCTTGACTAGATCAGAAAAAAAATCATAAGCAAAACCAGATCTATCCAGCAATCAGGACATCAACTTTGCACACATTATATTTACAGGGTGTCCCAAAAAAAATGTAAACACACTTTAGCAGCTGATAACTCAATTAAATGGTTCAGTTAACTGCCACAGTTGCACCTATTGCGGACCTGAGAATCTGCATGTTATGGTGGACCATCATGTTCATTCATGTTGAATTCCAGTGTGGTGTGGCTCATCATCAAGAAGATTCATTGGGCCGTTCTTTTTTGACGCTACTGTGACTGGTCCCGTTTACTTGAACTTGCTGCAACAGTCTGTCATGCCAAGTATTAGAGAAGACTTTGAAGATGAGGAATTTTATTTTCAGCAAGATGGGGCACCCCCACAGTACCATCGTGACGCTAGGTCAATCGTTCCTTGATGAAATCTTACCAAACAGGTGGATTGGATGGAGGGGTTTGGTTGAATACCCTCCGTGTTCACCAGACCTCACACCACTAGACTTTTTTTTTTTAATGGGGATACCTAAAAGACAAAGTCTATGCTATGAGACCTGCAACACTCGCTGAATTGAGAGCAGCCACTGACCGTGAACGCACCTAAATACCAAGGGAACTGTTTGGTGATGTGTGTGATTCCATTGCTTTGTGTTGTCAGCAGAGTCTGGACCAGAACAGATGTCAGTTTGAGAACAGGCAGTGACAAAACAATAAAATGATATTTGTAAATTCTATTACATTTTGAAAATTAAATGAAGTTTAATAAACACCTATTTTACAATTATTTAAAGTATGTATACATAGTGTTTCTGCTGGTAAGGTTTTACTGTGGCGCTGCACCACGGCTAAATCTTTACAACCACATGATATATTTCATACAAAACAAGTGGTGCCAGGCACAACAAACCCTGCCCCTCGCAAATGTTTTACCTGATTTGCCCTATCTCTTATCATTGCGAAAACACATTTTTGATGACCTTGACCTTTAACCTACATTCAACAAAAGTTTATGGGATCTATTCTGGACCACCCTGCACCTTTCCTGAAAATTTCAAGGAAATTGGCCCAGTAGTTTTTGCTTAAAGTTGCTGACAAACAGACAAAAAACCCGAACCAAAAACAATACCCTCGCCTCCCCTTCGGGGGGTGGGGTAAAAATCATCACCATTGCGTTACACTTGTTATATACTGGGGAGCCGCAGTAAACATGACAAATTCATGGGGCCCAGCATTTGTGAGGGGCCCATAGAGCAGTGAAGGGGGTCCAGTGGATACAGGTTAGAAGGTGTAAAAATTTCGTGTAAGATCTGCTGTTTGAGAGAGGCACAGAAGCCGGGAGTCGGAAGTTGAAAGCATGTTAGGTTTCAGTTTCGCTTCTCACCAGTGTTAGTTACATTAGTTATGGACTGCACCCACACGTATACAACTGCTGCCCCCCCTGCCCCAATATAGTGTAAAAAAAGTAACTTAAAAGCAGTTATCCATAGTTCATTAGCAGACATAACAACAGCCTCAAATCTTGTGGTTTGAAAAGCTGTCATGTTATTTAAGAATGAAAGACCATCTATTTCAAAATCAGCTGTGAAATGTATTTCACTTTCTTTTGATAAATTGATCAGATGAATAATCATTGAGGCTAGATTGTAACTGATTGAACTGAAGGAGTTAAATTACAAAGTAGTCAATTGTTGGGAGAAGCACATACATACATATTAAACACACAGTTACTATTCCAATCACTGTAAGGATGATGTGTTTGTTTTATATTCAGGACTACTTGCTGCTGTGATAGTCTTCAAATCTTCACATGCAAAGAATAAAAATCAGCTTATGATGATCAGTCAAAATCCCTGGCAGTGATTCATCTCATGTTAATGTTTATTAAAGACATGAATCAAAATCTTCTGATTCTGGTCATGTGATAATGATTCGCTGAAAGTGATTCTTCAGATCAGGTTGGTTTGGTTTGTTACCTCTGCTGTCGAGGCTTAACTTCCACCGCTGAAGAACACCTAAACCAACAAGACATGTTTAGCATCATGCACCCACATATCACTTCAGGGCCAGATCAAGCAAAAGTGAACATCAGTGTCAAAAAGTAAAGTTTCCCCTATCATTTCTCAAATAGGCTCATTTGTTAGTTTAACAACTCTATTTTATGGAACTCTGTACAAAATTTCAGTATCATTTGTAGAAAATAAGATATAACTGATTATATAAAGTTATAGTTCTGACATATATGTAAATGCACTATTAACTTTAATAATATTTTTTCTTGCTTGAATCAGTGATATTTGCAGTCTCACAAACTGAATCTATAGGAACTAGTGACTCAACAGTACAAGAAAACAGAAAGGTTATGAACAATCAAATTATTTGTTTAATATGCTCTATTAGCTGTATATATATATATATATATATATATTAGTTTTT
>JAPQRP010000009.1:33213216-33230520 GCA_037367295.1 Apogon hyalosoma | reverse complement strand
CAATTATTTACATGTATTGATAGAATTAGTGGATCAACAGGTATTAAACAGTTTAGATCAGTAGATGGTTTTGGTTGACAATGGATGTTTGGGACTTTGAGGAATAAGTTGTAATTTTATAAATGGTTAAAGAAATAATAAAAATTAAAATGAAAAATTTGTTTTCATCCATTCACCATTTATGAAGAGACTAACATTTTTTGTAGAAGGCTTTGACACGTTAATATGAACCACATGTGATCTGGCAGGATTTCTGACTGATTTACTTAACATTTGTAACACATTTGGTTTGAAACATGCCTGATTTTGCAAAAAAAGTCTCTCACTTCTTTGAGGTGGTTTTTAATTTTTGTAAGGATATTGAAAAAATATGGAAAACCTATTTTGAATAAGTGGTCATGTGTTTGATGAGCTGACTGATTCCCTACATCTTCTTGGATTTTTTTTTTAGTGAAACAGACTGTTTGGTCTGATGAGGGGTATAAATTATTACCTGGTGTCATCACAGACATTGAATGGAAAATAACAACAGAATCTTCAACTCTACTTACTACTACGGAGCCCTTTTGGTGATGTGAGAAAAAAATTTTAATGCACGGCTATGAGCTAGTAATGTGTGGCCATGAGAGAAGTAACGCTAAACACTAAATAGGCACAAATCTTTGAAATCTTGAAGTTTGCTAATCTACTGTCTCTTTTCCATCACTGTTACTTCCATAATTTCCGTGGTCACACAGCAACGAGGTTACGCGCAGCAGACGGCACAGTATCCCATTAGTCCATGTGATTAATTTTTCCACCAACTGAAATGCAGTGATATGTTTTCTTGCATGCAAGCACTCCATGCTCTGTTTTTACCATCTTTTCCTCCACTGAACATGTCCCAAACGTGATGACACTATTGCTGAAAAATGATGGTTTTATTGTGTCTCATCACTTTGGTTTTACTTGTCGGTTCAAGACGATTGACTTTACAGTATTAGTTTGTCGTCTGCACTTTCCACACAAAATGAAACAGAGATTCAGGAAGGCACCATCTTCCAGCTATGAGATAAGTAACTCGTGGCCACGTTTTTTTTTTGTTTTTTTTTGTCACATCACCAAAGGGGCTCCATAGCTTACCCCAGTCAAATATGAGAAAGACTATCACCTTCTGATGACACCATGGCTTCTGGTATATTTTCTCCAAACCAGGAAACAGAATTTAAATTTTCTTGGCGTCATATTTTTTGTCCAGTCATCTTCATTTTCAAGTCTTCTCTAGATCATTTTAAGGGATCTCGAGGTCCACCTTTAAAGCCATCCTCCATTAGTGACATTTAGGTCAAGTAGAAGCTGTGATGTCTGTTGCATCAGTTGTTGACATGTGTGATTGATTGGTTGTTCACCAGCTGAATTGAACTTTCAGAGCTTCTGTTCCCTGAGTAAAGTGTGTGTTTACTCATCTGGGTTGTGGTTGTGGTTAATAGGTTACACCAGGCGTCTCCAGTGGATCCCTGTGGATTTGTCAGAAAAACATAAAAAACATATGGAAGTACACTTTTTGAACACACACACATTTTGAACATACACATGCACACTTTATCATATCATCTCATAATTGTCGCCCGAGGCCTCTCTTATGTCGTGGAAACCTTTTACAGTGAGGAAATGATGACAGCGATAAGGTTGTTAATTCTACAATTATTTATTACTGAAACAACCAGTAAGAATCAGCTGTACTGATCAACAATAACCATCAATCAGAATTACAAGAACCATCATACTGTACTGCAGACAGGGTTCAATCTTCCTAAAGACTGAACAACGAAAGTCTAGACACCAGATTTTATACAGTCACAGTTACATATGCACACAGTTCATACACAGGTTACTGAACTCAGAGTCAAGGTATAGCACACAACAGATGCTTACATTGTTTGCTGTTGAAACTCATTATTGATTTGTCCTGTTCTTTAAGTTCAGCATGGACGAAGTCCTAGACTGTGAAACACATCTATCTATAACAAGATTAGAAGAAGAATTAAATAATTTTCCTCCACATTTACTTGTTCTGAGTGATGGTGTGGGTGACAAGCTGCAAGGCGTTTTGCTCAAGGGCACAGTGGACACCCTGTCGGGAAACACCAGCCGACAGCCCCTCCCCGGCTGGAAGGGTCATCAGCAGGGCCTGAAAGTAGAGGAGGAAAGGAGGAACGGACCCTGGGGACCCCTGCACACCTGGAAGGAGGAGATGTAGACAGGGGTTCAGGACTGAACAGCAACCTGCGTGTAGTAGGTTTAAGACAAATGTGCAGGTGTGTGTGTGTGTGTGTGTGTGTGTGTGTGTGTGTGTGTGTGTGTGTGTTCACCTTTGAACATGTCCATGGTGTGGATGTTCCTCAGGACTCCTCCAGGAGAACGGGCAGCGAGAAGAGCAGCCTCTTCATACTGCGCCGAGTCAAACAGCTCAACAAACCTGACAGCAAAACACAACCAAAAAACAATGTACAATTCAGAGTCGAATCAGTTCAGATAAATCCACCTGTGAAGTACCTGTCTAGATAATCTAGCAGAGATTTGGACTCATCAGTTTCAGTCGGCTCTTCACTCTCGAACACCTCGGCATCGATGCTGCAGATGTCCTCATCTATCACTGTGGGACACAAAGACAGATCTGAGTGACCAACATGTAGACATGAGCACTGTGACACTTCAACTGTGTATTTACTGTTGACATGGAACAAAGACATAAGTGTTAAAACATCCAGTGGCTTGCATCCATGAAATGGGAAGATTTCATAGATGTAAGCAAAGGCAACCACCTAGATTCTACACACTTTACACACATCACCAAGGATTTCTTACGTTAACAATAAAACATGCACGCCATACAACTTTTCAGTTTATTTAACTATAATAGTGCTTAGTTCGATGGAATATTGTGCAGACTGTATTGAAAGTAGAGTAGGACACCTGTATGTGCCCATATAGAATTTTATAAGACTGCAAATAATTACCAACAGTTTTTGCAACATTACAAATACAGTGACAATCCAAGAAGAAAATCTAGAGTAATGATCCAAACACTAGATTCAAGGTGTATCTTACACTGACTATTGTAGGTCAGTTTGTTGGGTTTATAGATCTATCTGATAGACTTTGCTGAAAAAGAAATAACATTAAAGTTGCAGAAAACACTAAAACTAAAAGTTTAGCTCTGCAAGCAACTTAATATTTAGCCCTTTTTCCACCATAGGAACTTCTCCAGCAACTTTTACTTTACCTAGAACTTTGAAAAACGTTCCCTTGAGTGCAAGCTTTCCCTAAAAAAGTTTCTGGTAGGGGGATGGGACTTTTCAGATTCTTAGGGGTGGGGCTGTGCATTGAAGAATGCTAATAGGTGGAAGACACAGAGTGCATCTGCAGACTGGTTTATTCCATTTCTACAAGACTCCCTTTGTTTGTGTTTTTCTCATTTGGAAAATGGAGCCAAAAAAGAGAAGCTTCAAGAAGTGGATAATGACGATGATGCCCATTTGATGAATACTCTCTTTTGAGTGTTTAAAGTCACTCTTTTGAGCCTATTCATCTCACTCCCATGAGTGCATTGCAATCATCTGTCTGTCCATCTGAATACGCAATGGATAATGATTCTGGACTTCGTCAAACATATTTGCTCAGTATGATGTTTTTTGGTCCATTTTCCAAATGAATACACTTTTTTTAGCATGTCCAGCTGGAGCTGAGTGTGGCGTATTCATCTCACTCCTACAAATGCATTGTAATCTTCTGTCTGTCCATCCAAATAAGTTAAAGAGAATATTCAGCAAATACACTCATAGCAGCCTGAACCTCATCAAACATATGCCAAATGCACACAAAAGAAATTCAGCAGGACTTTGAGTCGGTGACTCAAAACGGCTGAGCCTCATATGAATACATTTTCAGGAACTCCAAAATGTAGCAGAAATACAAAACTCATAGATTACCAGGAATTCTTTTACCTTGGTAAATAAGTTCCTGGTAATAAAACTTCCTGGGAATCTGGTGGAAAAGGGGCTTTTGTTGTGTTCAAAGTCTCCTCCACCAAAATCCTCTTTATCTTCAGCTACTTCTGTTTCCATTGTCACCTTTAAAAGTCAGTTCAACTATGTTGTCCACTATATTTATAATTCTGTGGCTTTTAAATCCTCAGAATGAGGATTTTTTTCATGACAGGACATCAGCAGTGTCTCACCCCTGGTCTGTCTGATGTTCTCCAGTGTGGAACCCAGGAGTTCCTCCAGAGGAACCTGCTGCCCCCCTCCCTCCCAGCAGGACATAGCGTCACATACACACTGGAGACGTCGATATCTGTAAGACGACAGAAAAACCAAAAAGAAGCACCTCTTTACATCACATCACACACACCATATTGCGTCATATCAGGTATCTACTGCCATTAAAGGCTCAGTGTGTGATATTTAGTGCCATCTAGTGGTAAAATTGTAGACATCAGCCAGCTGAGCCCCCTGCCACCCACCCCTTCCACATGTAAATATAATATATCATAATTTATCATAACCTATAAACATCAGATGCATCTGTCAAAAATGGGGAAAAAAGGAGGATGTTTTTTCTGAGTTATTGTAGAAAAACATGGAGTGTGTGAAATCTGCTCCCTGTAGGTATAAGCATAAATGTGAATATTATCTTCATATGTGGTTTCAGACCCTCCTAAATCTTAATCATTGAAACTTTAATACCAGGTTTACGTGATTGTCCAAAACAATGAGAAATGCCAATGCATAAAATACGTCAAATACATTTACATTAAATTGTATGATAAAATACTTTTTTCCTCTTTTATTCTGATTGAATAAATATAACTTTGTATTTAAATTGTAATATAAATGCTTTATTTTTGTGTATTTCTGGAATTAATACTCATATCCAATCAGAATGTCATGTGAATTGCAGTATTGCAACAGCATTCCAAAAGTGTTGACTTGTACTGAATACTTCTCCCCCTAGTGTAAGTATGAATTGCTCTGTTGAATTCCTGTAACCTCCTAAAACCCAGGTCATTTTATTCATAGTGTTCCTAATTAATACTGTGTTATTCAGCAAACACGTGATATCCATCATCAGAGGCAGTAGCGACAGGTTCTAGTGTTTCTTTATTACAGGAGCCTCCGTCGGCTGGTCTCAGTGTTGAGCTGCTGTTGTTGGAGCTGTACAGCCTGGAGTTCAGCGCCCAGCTTGGCGTTAATGTCCACAGACACACAGCGCCCCCTCTGGTCCAGCAGAGCAGCTTTCACCGCCTGCAGATGCTCCAGATGTTTGTCCAGAAGATCCGGATCCTCTGACTGAGCTAGTGTCACACCTGACATGAGCCCAAGAGGAGATGGAGATGAAACACTGAGATATAACTCTGTCTGTGTGTGTGTGTGTGTGTGTGTGTGTGTGTGTGTGTGTGTGTGTGTGTGTGTGTGTGTGTGTGTGTGTGTGTGAATATAGGATGCAGGCCTCAGCTGAACTACCTGGTATCCACATGGTCTGCTCTTTACATAACTTCCATCTCCTGGTCTCCTGCTGAAGTTCTGCAGATTCCCTCTGAAGGACAGAGATCCTGCAGACCCAAAGACAAATCCACAAAAAACACCTGAAGAAAATGTACACATCCAAAACTTTACTCACAAGTGAGACCTGCATTAAATGTCCTTTTCAAAGGTGGATTTACCTACCGGTGCTGTGCCGCCGTGTCTGAAAATCTGCAGAAAAAAATGTTGCATTGACCAGGAACCAAACCCCGGTCGCATGTCGCAGTATGAAGCTCTACCTATTGAGCTAAATCCCAGTTCTCTTCAAGAGCTGATCTATTTGCTGTCTAATTGTCTTGGTACTTTTCAGGATGTCACGTTTACGTCTATGCTTCAGGGTTAATTAAGATTAAAGTGTATATTGTGCTGTGAAATATGACTGTAATGCACAGGATGTTCTGTAAACAAAGCAAACAGGAATATGACAATCTGGAATATCACATATGTCTGTGCCAATAGTGCCCCCCCTTTCAGTTTTTTTCTGGATCCGCCACTACAGTATAGTTGAACAACACTAAGTTGAACTAACACTACATTTAGTCCTGACCAGGGATGATGACTGTGGGCAGTATGCAAAGGTCAATTTCAATTTGTCTACTTATTTATCCATCAAAAAAAAAAAAATGCACAAGTTGCTTATTTAGAAATGTGTTTTTGTTTCAGCTAAAACATACAACTCAAATTACAATCATAAAATATAAAAAAGGAAATTCTGCTATTAGATCACCTTGAATCCTTCTAAGTCTGAACAAAGGACACACCGATATTTCAGCTGGACACTGATATTGGCCAGTATTGGTATCATTTTTCTGCGGTCTTATGATAATATTTTTTAAGACATTTTTCTGTTTGAATCTATGTTCATTCAAAGCTAAAGAGACGAAGGACTGAGACACTATAAATACAAACATATTTTATAATGACGATTTATTTGCTAAGGAGGGTTACATATCACAAACAAAAGAGATGCATAGTGTCATTGGCTCTCAATCATACTTCATTTCATAATTCATTCATCATTTCAGTGATTTTAAATATATCAGCCAAAAATATTGCAGTCAGTGCTTCCTTAATCTGGGAAAATTGCAGCCTTTTGCTATTTCTACAGTTGTGCAAACTGATTTTACAGTCCAGACTGTAGTTTGATTACTTGGCCCTGGTCTTACACACCTTTCTCGTAGGTCGGCGATTCGAATGTTACAACTCATCAGTGACTTCAGTTTGGATGAAGAAGCATCCCTATTCCTCTGAACCGATCTGACCTCCGCCTCCCTCGCCTTCATCGCCCTGATGACATCATCATACTCCACCTTTATGGTCAACAAAAGCCTCTTACAGGCCGTTGACCGCGCAATCACCTGAAAAAACAAGACAAGCTGCATTGTTTCTAAATGTAAAGTGTCATGAGATAACTTTTGTTATGATGTGGTACTATATGAATAAAATTTGATTGATTGATTGATTGATTGATTGATTGATTGATTGATTGATTGATTGATTGATTGAGTATTCTTAAAATTGTAAAATCCGTTACAGTGAATTTATGTAGGAATTAAGGGACAAACATCTACTATGTAATCTATGAAAAACAAATGTGTTATCAGAATTATGGCTGCTGCAGACAAATGTGCCTTGATCAGTGATACTACAGCATGAAACTATTATGAAAAAGAAGGTTTTAGCCATACTTTATTCAAATAATGGTGATAAGTAGCACTAACAGCAACACTATTTTAAATAACTGGAGTTATGGACATATGGGATATTTTATGTCGTACTTTTTCAAAGCAAGGTTATACAGAGTGTTACAAGATAAATACACAATAATAATAATAATAATAATAATAATAATAATAAGAAGAAGAAGAAGAAGAAGAAGAAGAAGAAGAAGAAGAAGAAGAACAACAGCAACTTTTTTTTTTTTTTACCACACTTTTATTTGTTCATTTTTTAAATTGTATCTTGCATCTGACACCTGCCTCTTTACCAGATCTTCATTGTAAATGGGAACTGGTTCCCAGCTGAACTGGTTTATCTGGTAAAATAAGGGTAAATAAATACATTTGAGGGATGATTATTCCCATTATTGATTAAGCTGGCTCATGTTTGAGCTAATGTGGTTTACCTTGTGTTCCTGTCAAATTTAAAACAGAAACGAGAAGACACTCTTTCAGATAAAGTTTCTACCACTAGAGGGAGCTGTGAGCAACCACACACAGGCATCCGCAGACAGATCAGGCATCACATGAACAACCACAGACACTATGAGGAAAGGGACAGAAATTTGAGAACAGGCAGTAACAGTGTCCCACATGCACCGCTCATAAAACCCAACCTGAATAAAGCCACAATGACAACTTTGAACTTGGGACGGGTATATACTACCATTTCCTCTTTGTATGTTGCCAGTTGCGACGTTTAGCCTATATGCATTTCTCAGTCTGTGTTAAAATACAACCTGGGTATACACGAAACATGTGCAACATTGAAAACAAAGGTTTCAGGGAAAAATAAGTAGCAGTTCTTAACATGTCTTTAACACTTTTGTTCAGATTTTATGAAATTCACTGCATTAAGTTTCATTCAACACGTGTCAAATGCCTCTTGTAGCTTGGGTGACTTTGATCATGTGTCACACTAAATACTAAATCATTCCTACCCTGTAAAACACTGTGCTGAACAAGAAACAAGATACATCAAAAAGTAAGTAAATATTCTCTCTTCTTGACAGTAATTAATGATCATTTAGCAGCACTTTTGGATCAAAACATTGTCATCATGTTAAACTGATACCTAAAAACTTTTTAACATTGTGAATAGTACAATTGCACACTTTTGGATCTTTAAAAATCCCACATTTCATCAGCTCCTCCATTTCAGGACTGACACATTCTTACTATTTATGACATCAGTATTTCTTAGATATATGCGTTATTTATAAATGACAATTAAGTGAAGGAAATACTCAGTTCAACACTGACTTTGACACTACTTCACCAGATCATTCTAACACTATTTGTTGGTCTTTGGCTTTTCATCTTTCTGAATGTCTCACTTGCAGAGGTCAGTTTTCGTTGAGAATTGTTTTCCCTGTAGATTGTTGTTATGTTGTTAATCTATGTTTTAAATATGTATCCATGTTTTATTTCACTAACATATGCACTTATTTAGAATAGAATAGAATAGAATAGAATAGAATAGAATAGAATAGAATAGAACTGAATTGAATATATTTTTATTGTCAATGCCACAGGAGCAATGAAAATCAATTTAGCACCTCAGTTTAATTTTGCAGCAAAATACTTAGTGCAAAGGGACTGTATAAGAAAATATTCCACAGAGTATTAAGAAAAAGTAAAAGTAGGAATGTGCAAGGCTTCAGAGAAAAAATATTAATACACATATGCTTCTAAAGTACTATTAGAACTTCTGAAATGAACAAAATATACAAAAGAAATATACAGATAAGAGATGTTTACAATAAATAGGATATATACAGGTAGTAAGGTGCATGTGTTGTGACTATTGCACTGAAGTCGGTTGAGTATTGCACTGTCCATTACTCTGGGGGTGGAGATTGTTCAGGTTTTTGTTTTTTTTTTTGGGGGGGGGCATTTAAGTCACATACTCACATTATCTGTGTGCTGATTTCACAACTGTTACTATTGTGTGATTATGATGTATATTTTACATATACTAATTTTCAGCCATATTTATTATTGTAATTTATAGATATCAGTTACAGTATATATGTGATTCCCTTTATCCCTCTCCCTGCACTATACACCTCTGTCCTTAACTTTATTTCAACACACATTATACTAGACACAAATTACCAGTTAACTTTCGCCTTTTTGTTTAAAACTCCTTCGTTAACCCCATTAACCATGTCTTTTCAACCCCACACTTTGCACTGTGGTCAATACAGCCTCTTGAGCTTTGTTATTTGTTAGTTTAATGGACTCGTTTGTGTTGCTATTTACCGTGCGTTTCTCCTCAGTGAATACCTTATTAAAGACGGATCGGTATGTGAGGTATCTCAGTTCGTCCGGTTCCTCCTCGGTAAACCGCAGGTACCGTTTCTCATGTTCAATAAACTCATACAGAGACTCCATAAACCTCTCATGGCTCTCCGATATCAAAATAATGGGTGTTGAATTTCTTTCTTCTTTTCTTGAAGGTGAAACCTCAGGATATTGTGGCTCGGACATTATTTAAGCTTACATTATTGTAAGCTAACAGTTGAACCATTTAGTTAGCGTATCGGTGTTGCTATGGTTACAATAGAAGTGAACATAGGAAATTAAGCTTTGAAAGGTTTATAGGTTTCTCCTCTTAAAAACGCTACATTTATTGTTGTAGTTTCAATAGTGTGTTTTTGTAAACGTACAAGCAAGCAACTGTCAGAATTAAGAAAACCAAAGATTATAAAACTGAATATTCAGAGGTTATTTTGATCAGGCGCTGTGAGGGATACCTATCCCGTGCAAAGGGGTGTAGAAAACCCCGTGGCTCCTTTCGAAAGCCCTCTTCTCATGATCCGCCATTAGGAGTGAACCGGTGGTAAGATCGAGCTCTACGTTTCAATACATTATTTGACAAAAATAACTAGTTTTACGAGTCATTTTAAGCAGAAACAGTAGGTTTAACATTAAGTGCGTGTTCTCCTTGTAGGTGGGTTGAACGCCAGGATGCAGATTTTCGTCAAAACCCTCACGGGGAAGACCATAACCCTCGAGGTGGGTGAACAGTCCTGTGATGGAGCGGTGTGGCGTTCAGGGTCCACTGGTGGACAGAGTTGTTTAGGTTTAACTGATGAGTGAGGCAAGACTGTCCCACTTCTACACCATCATGCGACCCACGACATGCCTTCAGTTTTTAATGTAGATGATTTTAAACAGTTGAAGGACTAACTTGTTAAGTAATCCCGTAATAAAGTAGCGAGGCTAAGCTATGCTAACTGCGCATCATACACACGTGTAGCAGCAGAATAATCAGGCCCTGGTCATGTACGAATGAACTTTTAACAGTGTTTGTGTGGGATGTCGTTGCGTTTTTAATGTTCGAAAGCTGTATATAATCGTGGGTTGTAACCCTGGTTATGTCTGTTCTTGATATCTTCAGGTTGAGCCTTCAGATACTATTGAAAATGTCAAGGCCAAAATCCAAGATAAAGAGGGTGAGTGTTGTTGTGGGTTTGGTTAACTGTGTCTGTTATGTCTGCGGGTGTACATTAATAATGTGTGGAAAAACAAGGAGGATTGTATCTTGAATTACTCAATCGTAATGACCGGATTAAAAAAAAATACAACCTCCACAGAGTGTAGATTTGGAATGCATTTTTAGCCACAATTCAGTTGCGGTTGTGTCCTTAGCGTCTGTATTTAGATGCAGTGGATACAAATAACCTTTATTTTTAGAAGATAAATTAGTTGGTCACTTAGTTGTCATTCTTGTACGTTATATGAAAATATGTAACCTTAAATTTGTTGTTTACCCACAGCCTGGTGTGTGTGATCCACTGACTGTTGTAGGTTGTTGATGTGGGGTGTTTTCTTCTGCAGGTATCCCCCCTGATCAGCAGAGGTTGATCTTCGCTGGAAAGCAGTTGGAGGATGGACGTACACTGTCCGACTACAACATCCAGAAGGTGAGTTCAGACACTGACTTCAGGGGAGGAAGGAGACGTTCTGAACATCCTGTTCATTGAGCTGTTCTCATGATTTTATCTCAAATTAATCAGTCAGTGATGTGACTGCAATTCAGTGTATCATAGCCATGGTGTTTGGTCTCACTGTACGTTGCTGCTTTTGTAACTCAATGGAACTAGTTTGGTCCTCCTGAAACCCTGTTTATTCATAAAGTACATAAAATCAGACTCGTACATGTATTATAAAAGGGTGCAGATCGCTGTGGAAGCTACACTTGTGCATTGAGATGAATCTTTTTCCAGTATACTACTGCTGAAATTGTCATCCTTGAACTGAAAACAGGTTTGGTTTGGACACTTTCTTTGCTGACATACCCTCTAGTGGAGACAAATCCAGTTAATTCGTACCCTCTGAGTTGTGTTGCATCAAGGAACACCGTTAAATCTGATCAATAATGTAAAGCACTTTGGGTGCTTTGAAAAGTGCTATAGAAATCTAATCCATTATTATTACTAAATACAATCCTATATCTACCCATCTGCCTGGAGGAGCTTCAACTTCAGAAACTTATGGAAACAGTCTTGTCAATTATGAACCACTGAACTGATGATCAACCAAACATTTTTTTCCCCTTATGGTCAACCTATGTCCAGATTGACTGGCAATAAATGGGTTGTAACACGTAAAAGTATATTTTATACAGTGGAGTAAACAAAGCTGATTTCTGATTTAATTGGACTAACTGCCTTAAAACTGGCCTTGATTGGAAATCTTAAAGATCCCTGAAGTACTTGGTCTAGTGCTTGTAGACTCTGTATTTGATTTCTGTTCAGTCTACTCTGTCAGTGAGTTTCATTGATGCAGTGGTAACATGTTTAGTATTAATGAAATTCCTCTTAAGTCTAGTTCCATTTTTTTCCTACTGGATACACCTCCCTCAGGTGGTGAAGTGTGATTGCTGCTGGTTTTTCTAATGGGCTCACTGTTTGTGGATGCTATTGCAGGAGTCCACTCTGCACTTGGTGCTGAGGCTGCGCGGTGGTGCCAAGAAAAGGAAGAAGAAGTCCTACACCACCCCAAAGAAGAACAAGCACAAGAGGAAGAAGGTCAAGCTCGCTGTGCTCAAATACTACAAGGTAAGAGCATGTAAACTTATGAGCAGTTTGTAAAAACACTCAACCCACTGGACCATGGTTTCACTGCAGTATTGGATGGGTTTTACCTGTGACAATGTTTTGTCTCTTAGATTTAGTGTTTAATCGAACAGGAAATGATGAGTATTAGAATTTGCCACGTTTCCCTCAAATGACTTGTAAACTCTGATTGTTGAACATGAGCCTGAGGTTTGTTTTTCTTCTGCAGGTGGATGAGAACGGTAAAATCCATCGGTTGAGGCGCGAGTGTCCTGCTGACGAGTGCGGTGCCGGCGTCTTCATGGCAAGCCACTTCGACCGCCATTACTGTGGGAAGTGCTGCCTCACCTACTGCTTCAACAAGCCTGAGGACAAGTAAACTGGCTGAAAGGTGTTAATAAAGAAAATGTTTCACAGCTCAGCGTCTCCATTTTGATTTTACAAATGCAACCTAATGGTTTTTGTCACCACCTCTGTCTTCGTCAGATGTTTACTTAATGTTTGACACTGATGTCACAATCCTCACAATAATCTGCAGATAAAACACTGAGTAAACTTAAACATCCCAAAAATTGTCAAATACAGTTCTGACAGCAAAAAGCTTAAATTGAGCAAGTGTAATGGAAAATATTGAGAATATTGGGTCAGGATAATTTTTTTTTTTTTTTTTTTTTTAAATACCTCGGATCAGGTGGAAGCAAAATGAGAAGTTCTTGCAATTTGGAACATGTTCACCAAACACATTTTCTTTTTTTGACCATTATAAGTAAATGGGAAGATTTTAAAAATTCATCAAAACTTTGACCTACTGTTCCTAAAATGTAATGATGTCCTTTCTGGGTCACTGGCAAATCTATAAAGTCAAGTTAGTATGACTTCAACCAGTAGTTTTGCTGCTACAGATGTGAAATTTCACCTGTTCTAACTTGGGGGGGGGGGGAAATAATTAATTCAGCCAACAGTTTTTCTGCTTGTTAAACTGCTTAGTAGTCCTCTGTTCAGTTGGACTGGTGTAGTTTTTCTTTAAACGTTACATCTCTCGTCCAAGAGAAACAAACCGAACCAAAAACAACACCCCTTGCCTCCCCTTTGGGGTGTGGGGTAATACTTTTTACCGTAATGATCATTCTGTGACATGATAGGTCTACTTCATTTAAATACTTTTAAATGTCAATTCTATACACTTGTCCTATTACGGTTATTCTTAAACCTACAATTTGTTTCTCAAATTTTCTATCAGAAGAGTTACACTTTTCAGTTTTGATTTGATTTAAATTCAGTTATAAACTAGATATGACTGTTTAGTCCCTCTAACCTGATCCTGTGTCAGGTGCAGGTCCAGCTGTAGTCCAGCAGGTGGCAGTACTGAAGACTGAATCTACTGGCACGAACAACAAACACGGTGCTGCGCACTTTTAACACCCCTTGGCCAAATGTGGTGTAAGACTGCTGAAAGTAACTGCCCTATAATTTAGATTAGATTGTGTAAAACTTATTACATTCATATTCATGTTTGAAAGTACTCAGATATTATAGCTGCACAAGGTCATTTGACCAAATGATTACAATATCCCTCAGCTGAGGGGTAAAAAACAAAACCGTTCGAGATGAAGAATCACAGGTTAAAAAAAAGAACTTTCCTAAAAGTCTTATGAGCTTATTCTGACCACAAATTATCCAGACATTAGTGATATGAACAAAGCAAAACCCTGATCATTTTGATGACTATATTTACAGTATTCTTTAAAGCTTAATCTGAATAATTTTCCAACACAACTGGACTAATTGGTATTTCATTAGTCCCCATTTTTTGTTTTTCGCTGGCAAAAACCATCCTCTACAGGTTATCATGATGGGGGAAAAAAATGCAGAGATAACAGGACAATTGTTACCTGATCTGGGATACAGAATGCATCCACCGGGAAAAAAATGTGGCTACATATCATCCACTTCTTTGTTACACTCAGAATTAAATAAACTTGTAAACAACAGTGACAAATGAATGCAGACCACTCAAAAACTGGTATTTGAGTGAAAAAAAAAGTTCTAGTAAAGAGGCTTCCATCAAAAAGTAGTAGAACCTTGTACCTCTTGGCTTTCAGCAACGGATGGATATAGTTGGAGACATTTATCATGCATGGTCTGGTGGATTTACCGTGACTTTAAATCCATGAGGTACTACTTTTTGTGTTTAAAATAGAGAAGTGCAAAACATACTACATAAAAAGTTAAAAGAAAACATATATACATACATAATCATCTGAAGGTGAAAGAAACAAGTGGGCAGTGGCAGTTTGTGTACTAAAATAAGGTTATTTACTTAAAAATCATTACAATGGACAGACTGTATACAGAGTTTTTCATTTCCTTGGTAAACTCATAAGGCACCAAACCAGATGCTGTACAAAACAACACCACCAAAACAAGCAAAAAAAAAAAAGATTATTCTATCCTGGGGGTTCCTTGCATATTTAATACATACAATAATACAGCTGTTAGCTTCAGACAGACAGACACACACAGACACACACACACACACACACAGGGACACTTCATACAGACTGGAAGGGTTAGCAGTAGTTAGCACTGTGAAGCTAATGCTGTGTTTCAGTTTACAGAGCTAAGCCTAGCATAGCTCCATTAATAGAACATAATGTGCTGTCCACTTTTAATCCCCCTCGGCCAAATACGGTGTAAGATTCTGTCAAAGTTCCTGCCCTATAATTTAGATTAGATTGTCTTTGTGTAAAACGTATTACATATTTATATCTGAAAGTACTCAGATATTATAACTGCACAAGGCCACTGGACCTTGAAAAAGTCGGTCAAGGTGATCTATTTTCAATATTCTTCTGCTCCGTGCCAAGATGCATCCACAGTATAAATTTGATGCAGATATGTTAATGTATTCTTCAGATAATGCAATTATGTCGTTGAATGGACAGACAGACGACAAAACGATTACAATACCCCTTGGCTGAAGGGTAAAAAACTACAACTCCCATCCACAGTCGCCCCATGTCTACCCGTAGCTCCTTTTCTATCCAGGCTTCTCTGTCTTACTTCTGTACATACAGACTGACTGTTGTTGGAACATGTGAAATGTTGTGCCAACCTCAGCAAAATGACAGGCTTTTACGAAGATATTTTCATAACTTGACCAAGTTTTGTCTGATGGATTAAACTTCAGTGTGGGGAGCAAAGGACACTCACTATGCAGAGTTTAATCAGGGTAGAGAAGCAAAGCGAAGAAACTGGTGATTGAGTTAGACAGATTAGAGGAAACACAAGGAACTTTGGGGCTTTTCGAGAACTGCTTTCAGTCCTTAACGGAACAGTAACTGTTTCAATGGGACGACAGAATAAGGATGAGTACTTGGCAATAGGAGTTCTTTAACTGAAGCTGATGGACCAAACTGATGCTAGTTTTAGTTATGCTAGTTTACTTTGAGTTATCCTGTTAGCAGTTCTATGGTTAGACTAGCTCATGAATTTTAATGTCACAGTGAAGATAATTTAAGGAACATTTTTACATCTTTGTTTTGTTAAACTTCTGGGTGAATGTGAGAAGTCCTGTTGATGTTTTAAGACCAGATGGTTGAACTGGAACAGAACTCTGCATTTAAAAAACTATTAAACTAAACTGGGGCTGATGTACACTCTAACAAACAACTGTCCCCAACACACACACACACACACACACACACACGGTGTGGACAGACAGACAGGACGGGGGACGTCTCCATGGCGACTCCACCTCTGGAGTTGGGTGGACGTCAACACCACTGCAGCATAGTGTTCTGAGTTTTTTTTCCTCCTTATGAGTAGGCACGGCATCTAATGATAACATTTATTTACACATTAAAATTCACATATTATAATAGTACCTTAGCTTTTATATTTAACTCTACAAGTGGAGATATATTTCAATATGGCAGGAGAGCACAGTCCTGAAGAGAAGATCAAAAACAAACAAAAAAAACCTAATTGGCATTTTCAGGTTTTAAAGCAGGCAGAGGTGAAGGAAGGCTGGGTCCTTAAAAAACAAATCAAAAAACTGGAGTCAGTTCATTGAGCGTCCACACCTCCTCAGCTCGACACAGGAAGTAGACAATGAAATGTGTTTATCGTCTTGTTTGGCTTTCACAGAAAGCGTCAAACCCAGAAGCCCCGCCTCCTCACAGGGGGAGGGGGAAGAAGAGGAGCAGGCAGCCAACAGTTCAGCCCTGTGATGGGTCCTTTTTTATTCCATAGTCTCCCCCTCCTCCCCCTGTGAGGGACCTGCTCAGGTCCGGTTGGGGTCAGGTGGTTCAGATGAAACCGGTGGTGGAGGCGGGACAAACAGAGGGAGGGGGCAGGGGTCAGATTTTGATGTCCTGCGATTCCACCATCTTGCCGAGCGTCTTCTTGACTCTGAGGATGGTGAGGCGGGAGGCGGGGTTATGGGCCCAACACTCGGACATCAGCTTCAGCATGGCCCGGAGGCACTACAGAAACACAACACACACCGTTAGGACAAATGACAACATGCAACGAATGACACAGTCACATGACTCACATCTACAACCACATTTAATAAGCAGCGCAGACCAGCATCAGGTCCTTCTGCGGCTCATCTAATCCACCCACAGCCTGTTCCGTTCAATAACAGAGACAGTGGGAAACCCATCAATGTCAGCTAACGTGGTATGAATCTGTTTCAGAGTGACAATCATGTGGTGTTTCCGTTTCCATGGAGACAGGGTTTGAAAGGTAAGGGGTACTATAGCAGTTTCATCAAACTCTGCTTCATGTCACTGGAGTTTGAATAGGACTGGAATGACGGCGTCCAGGAGTCCAATGGTTTCAGCTGATCTGGTTTTCACCCATAGTGTTCATGAACTTTAACCTGTCCAGACCACATTTGCATGGATATCACCACACTTCTGGTCCATTTTCTGATTTTTCACATATATA
>JAPQRP010000009.1:33157674-33181976 GCA_037367295.1 Apogon hyalosoma | reverse complement strand
ATTTAATCTTTATGACACTTAAATACAATTTGCATAATAATTTGGAACGCAGTGTAGTAGTCAGATTAAACTAGAGCGCAGTATTATTCAGACCTATAGTCAAGCAGGTCATCAAAACTCTTTGAAGGAAATACTTTGGCAAAGTTTTACAGTGTTCAAATGTTGTTGCAGCTCCATTCATATCTGATTTACAGACTGCACTAAAAAGCAAGAAAATGACACTCAACGCTATGAGGTCTGTAGAAGATAAAGACATTATTAAATCGATCCTCAATTACCCCCCACCCACCACCACCACCACCACTGCCTCCTCCTCTTCCCTGTATGCAGAGGACAAAGTGACGGTCCAGACATCAATAACCAAGCCCTAATGCAGCTCCACTTCCTGATCTGGAAGAGTGGCGGCAGACTAAATAAACGCCACAGAGGACTGATTGGCAGAGCAGCCATGGCCCAGCACTCCTAACCTCCACAAATAAATGTAGTAATGAGGCAGATTGGGATTGGGGTGGTGGGGGGGCTGTGGCCAGGGATTCTGCATGGTGATGAAGATGCTGAGAGGTTTACATTTCTGCTCATTTCCATTTCTTTCCCCTCCAAACCTATACATATTACATATTAGCTGCACTGCCATTACAGCTGCAACAGTCTATTGATTAAATGATTAAATGTCAACTCCTAAATTAATCAACCATTAATTCTGCTAGCTCTCAGTACAAAAAAAAGTACAAATCACATATCACAGTTTGTAGAGCATTACTATATTTTTGGGTTTATTTCCTCTTCTGTGACCGTAAACTTAATATATGACACAAAAGAACCAAATAAGACATTTGAAGAGGCCATCTTGGACAATGAGAGCTTTTTCACATTTCACTGGTGCTTTGCAGACAATCAATTAAGTAATTGGAAAAAAATAATGGGCCTATTAATCGATGTTAGTTTCAACCCCAAGTCCACCTTAAGCAAAATATAGAGGTTGAAACATTCAAAACAACTATGTAAAATGTTTAACATCAAAATATGCATTATGGGAAACAACAAAACACTGACACACTTTGTGAGTTTCACCAGAGGACGTAAACCAAATCAACTCTAAAGACAAAACAAAGATTGTACTAAATATACTGCAGTTGTCGCAATTTAAACAATATATCCTGATAACTTGTGATAACAAGGTTAACCCTCGAGCCAGCGGTAAACATATGGAGTCTGGTGATGATGCTGTGGATGCAGATAATAAGCAGCAAAAAGAAAGGCTCCTATTTATATTTGCAGCAGTAAAATACATTTTCTTTCATTTAACAAGAACATTTGGTGCACAACAATTAGAATGCATAACAAAGTTTCAACAAAAATTGCAATTTTTTAAAAAACTTTAATGACCTGTCGACTACTAAATTAGTCATCAGTTAATTTTGCCGTTGACCATTTGTCCTAGTCCTTGCAGGACTAACACAATGTGACTTCAGCTCAGCAATCTGCATGTATTTTCACCTGAATCCTTATCACTGTTCAGAAAACTGCACTCGTCTTCTGCCTTTGAAACATCACATTTACTTTGTGTTGTTCTTCATCATTCTCTTCTCCTTTCTCATTTCCATTTGTTGCCTTGTATTTCTCCCTCTCCCTTCCCTGATATTCCATTTATCCATTTCCTCCTCTCTCTTGCTCTTTCGCTCTCTCTCTCTCCTCCCTCCCTGCTGCTTATCATTTCTCCTCTCCTCTGGTCTCCCTCCATCCTGGCCCCGTTCCCCGTCCCCTCCAGGGGCCCCTCCTTGCAGGCGGGCCTCTGGGTGCTGCAGCAGCCTCCCCGTTGGTGTCGGCGCCCTGCCCGACATGCCTTTCAGGGCCTGGGAGACTGCAGGCCAGACTTTCTGGCTCCACTGCCATTGTTTGCCTGGCTGCTTTGCGCCTCATCCCTGGCAATGGATTAGCATAAGAATACCCAAAATACCCGGAGCCACGGTGAGCGCTGATATGGGCCTCTTCCTCCCTGCATCTTCTGCCTTTGCAATTCCTCCTTCCGATCCTCATCTTCCTCATCATTGTTAATTCAATCAGCTAAATGCAGCTCTGAATACTCATATCCTGTAAAAGCCTCATGACACACACACACACACACACACAGCAACATTTACAAGGTCACAGTTCAACATCTAAAGACCAAAAGTGATCAAGTGAACTGTGACCCCATCAATGCTCAACATTATCTCAACACACTAGTCTCTTTAAACTTAATAAATAAGGTCAAATATTTAGCTGGCTGACTGCTCAGAAGAATTGAAGTAATTTTAACATTGTAGTGGTTTCATATAATGGGGTTTCAACTATATTTTTACCATTTCAGGGTTTTCCCTCCAATTATGAAGAAACAAAATTTTGCTGAGAGTTCTCTACCACTCTGGAGAGAAATTATATCATGTGTAACATAATTTGGGTCTTGTTTCATATTTTTAATATATTTCCTTCACTTTTAGTGGGTCCTTGGCTCATCCATGTTTTCTAATTATTGTAACTTTAACTGCCTTTGGAAAATCACATCAGTTCACCTTTAGTAGAAGTCAATTGGATGTTATGATTTTCAGTATTTGGTTGTTTTACAATGCTGTAAAATAACAAACAAAACCTTTCTATTTAAACAAAGAAAAACAATAAGAAAATAAATTTTCCATTTTTAAAACCATGATGAAATCACTCAGATTTCTGAGTTTATGATGTAGCCAACACTTATGCCACGTTTTCACTACATGGAAACGGCTCGACTCAGCTCTGCTCGACTCGGGTACCAGATACTATTCCTGGAGACCGTTTCCATTACAAGACACTACCGACTTTGGAGTACCTGGATGTCATAGCGATGCGGTGTGTTACTTCTGTGTTGTCTGCTCAGAGAGTTGCTGATAAACTCGTTCATTGTGTGTTGTGTTGTCTCGTCTGAATTTTCACATTGGCCACCAAGGACTGAATGTCCTCGACCGACCATGGTGTAGTTTTGCGGGCTGTCATATGGATTAACCTACCAATATATTTACTGTCAACTTCCACATCTGTTTTTTGTAAACTGGCAGGTCACAGAGACAACTGTCTGACCAATCAGTGGTCTGCAGTGTTTATACGTCACGTTTTAGTATTGCTTGGGACCTCAGTGGAGGTGATACCAAAAAACTAGTACCAGGTACTAGATCCCAGATCCTTTTTCGTAATGGAAACGCAAAAAGGCTGAGTCGAGTCGAGGCAGTACCACATAGTGGAAACGCAGCGTTGAATGCACCATGAAGTGTTGGCACTCACACTTTACCATGTTGTGCATCAAACACCAATGCAAGATGTAGTAGAAACTCAAATACATTCTTATCATCCAGCCCTGGATTTACCACATTTAGAAATTCAATTTAGATTTCACACCAACTTAAATAACAGCTAAAACCAGCCTCAGACTGGAGACTAAAATAACACACAAACACACTGATGTTTATTTGTGTGTGAGCTGGAGTGGGGTATGAGTGGAGGCTAACATTGTTAGCGGCTAACAGAAGATCTGCTGAGCAGCTGCACAGACAAAACTGGACAAACACTCACTTCATCAGCTTCCTTTCGGTGTATTCTGAATAACTTGTGTCTTGTAACACAATGAAAACTGAGGTACAAAGCTAAAGATACGAAATTATAATGCAGTGCAGTCTTATTTGGTTTAAGTTAATGTCAACTCTGCGATGGTTTATCAGTAGTGATGATGCTGATCCTGAAGAGACCCTGGAGATGTTTTTCATCAAGTTGTTCGCCATAGAAACGGGTCCATCCATCATCAGCACAGTGTGGCTTTTGTCCCACAGCTAAATCATAAAACAAACACACTTAGACCATAAAAACAAGTTCATAATCATAAATCTAATGGTGAGAGAGTGAGCACACACCAGAGCACTCAGCTCCACCAGAACATTCCCAGTCAAAACCAGTCACTTCACTGAACCCACAATGCACCAGTTCAACAAAGATGATGAGGATTGCACTGCTTACACTCACTCATTTGAGCTAATGAGAACAGAGCTGCAACAATGGGTCCATACATTGGGTCATAAGTAACATAAACAGTAGAACCTTACAGTACAAGTTTAATTTGTTCCATGACTGAGGTCGTTTAGCGATTCACTCGTTTTACAAATCAATTTTCCCTATAGAAATGAACTGAAATATAATGAATCCATTCCAGCCCCCAAAAATCACCTGAAAATCAATTTTAAGGGTTTTTAAAACAGAACAAATGCAGTTAGAAGAAAATAACAATTTTAAAAACATAATAAAAGAGAATGCAAAAGAAATTAACTGGTTTATTAACTCCTTTACCTTAAAAATGAGATGATCTATGTGTGAGGAAGATGGTGGAGCAGGGAGGGGACAATGTGTGAGCTCAGGGCTGACTAGCGATGGCTAGTATGAAGCTCTCTTGTACTGTGGATTTCCACTCCTATTTCAAGGCAAAAATACTTACGAGCTGAGGTTCGTAAAGGAAATTACTCATACAATGGTTCACTCATACAGCAAGGTTCTGCTGTATATAAATAACATAAAAAGTCATTTGTTGAGAGACTTGAGAGTGTATGAAGAGTGCTGTTGACCAGAACAAAACAACAAAATCAGGGGAGGAAGGTTGTTTTCTGATTGTTTCACAGTAGTTATGTTCCACATCCCAGCAGATGTGCAAACAGGACAGAGAGCAAATACATATCTAGGTAGGTAGACAGCAGCTAATGGTAGGAAAATTATTTGGGTGGAATGACCAACTTGTTACAACTAATACAGCTGAAGCATAAAATGTATTTTTTACTTCCTACTTGCATACACCCTTTTGCACCAAGCATTTTACTCAATATTGTGCAGATCTTTCTCCACATAAGATGACATTTCACAAATGCCATCGACCAATATTTGTATGTTGTATTATATTTAATGGGCAAGGACCTTGGCTACAAAATGACATAAACATGGAAGCATTGTAAAGTATCTTGTAAAACAGCTGGCTGCCTCTGGGATTTGCTCCAAAAAGCACTAGTTTGCATGGTCTCATCTGTTTTATTTGGAACCCCTAAGTACTCTATAGGCCCTTCTTTAAATTTTTCCTCCATTAATAAGATCTCAAGTCAAAAAGGCTTTGTTGTCACTCATGTCAGGCTTTGATTGATGTGTCTGGATAACAACTCCCTTATCTGCCAAGTCAGACTTTAAGTTTGCTTGTTTTTTGCTTTTGTTTTTTTTCTGTAACACATTTTCTCCAGATGGATGGCTCAAATGTAGTTATGGTTAACAGGTTATACTAACAAGACTGCAAAATTACTCTGTTACACAATGCTTAATGATATTAAGTATTTTACAGAGTCTGTAAGCTAGAAGTTAGCATTAGCTCACCTTTGACCCCTCAGGCTGCCACAGTTTCAAGCCTTTTTTCCTAATTATGGTCATTTCTGGCTCTAAAAGCCAAAATGATGATAGTCAAATCTGAATTAAAGATTGTTTTAATATATTTGTATGACTCAATTTATGTTAATTCAGAGACATTACACACTCCAGTGTTTTATATAATAAAGATTGGCACACTACTCAATAAAACCAGCAACCAAAACTAAATATCCAAACAGAAGATAGCACTGGTATTTGCATCAAATATGAACCAAATTTTATTTTAAATCCCAGCAGGGGGCCTACCAATCCTAGAAGAAGTTATCCCAGTCAAGTAAAGCCACAAGAGTTAATTTTATTTCACACATAAAATAATGTCATCTCATTTCCCCAAGAATTGTCTCTTTATTGTCAACCACACAAAACACTTTCATATGAAATAAACACAGCTTTAAGTTCACAACAAAATGAAAACTAACTCTCAATGGAGGAAAAAAACCCACATGATATTTGCAGATTCATTTATCCTGAAAACAGCTGGTGGACTATCTCTTGTTTATCAACACAACCCACCCCCCACTTTTATCATTCTTTTCACTTTCTGCCCTCCCCCCACATTACTGCTGCAGGAATGTGGAGCCAGGTAATGGAAAACACACTCATGACCTCGGCCCTCCAGGAAATCACCACTAAGTGCAGCCTAAGCCCTGCCCTCCACACAGTCTGTCAAGACTTCACAAAATCCAATCGAAATACCTGTCATTTGCTTCTGTCATTGGTCTGGTTATTCATTTATTTATTATTAATTTGTCTTTAATTTTCAGCTTAAGTGCTGCAGTGGAACTCATTCGTCTGAACCCAGTGTGAATGAGTGGAAACTGGATGAACTGGAGCTCAGACAACATTCCCCCAGACACACAGATGAAAACTAAACACAACTGGAAATGTAGTGGACAGATTATTGGCCTTGTGTGTGTATGTGTGTACAGTCTGGTCAGAGTCTCAGACGGATGCTATCATCCACCATGTCACCTTGGAAACTGCAACCAGGCCACATCGCTGTGGGTACAGACAATCACCAGTAAAGGTGGTCCTGTGTGTGTACAGAGGAAGAGGAAAGAAAACTGTAGATGCCACAAATAGAAGTATGATGAGGACGAAAACAAAGGAAAAAGGGTGAAAAAAATTACACAAACGAAAACACTGAAAGAGAAAGACAGATGGAATGAGAAAAAACAAACGTCTAAACTCTCCACTGTTCATTCAATCACATTCAAACTTTGAAATTACCAACATAAGTCCACACCATACACACAACGTAGTTTCCCCCTACTGTGTATAAATGATGAAAAATCCACCAGGTACTGTATTAGGCAGCAAGCAGAGCACCCATGATTTGCATGGTTAATTTTCAAAAAGCACGCCCAAAAAAAAGGTGCACAGCTTGCTCAAAGCCGTGCTACTTGTTAATATACTGTTCTCTTACCTTGTCAGGGCCTAATTTTGGCTAAATCCATCTATTTTTCGTAAAAATGAAGCCACTCATCAATTAATTCTAGAGGGTCTCTTGACATGTCGCCACATTCTGATGACATGCACGATTTAAGATGACGTAGCAGCAAGATGGAGCCTCACTGAAACTCCATTTCAATTTGTGTGGAAAGTGCACATGTCAAACTAAGTCTGTGAAGTTAACTGTATTAAAAAGCACATGGAAAACCACATTTATGAGACAATAAAACATAATTTTTCAGCGACAGTGTCACTGCATTTGGTGTGCATTCAGTGCAGGTAGAGATGGTAAAAAGGGCTTCTAAGTGAATTTCTTGCAAGCAGGAAGTGCTTGCAAGAAAGAAAACATATCACCACATTTCTATGGGTGGAAAAGTGCATCACATGGACCAATCAGAGATGTCCATACTGTGCTGTGCATAATCTAATATAACTTTTATACCTAGTAACCTCCGTCTTATATCAATTTCGACTTACTTTGTAATTTCTAATCACCGAAAAGTGACTAAAATTTTATTATTTTCTCCTTTTACTTATTTATTTCTACACTATTTTTGCACATTTGTACAGGGTTGAATAATTGTTCTATAGTTAAAATGTTGTTTGTGTAATGAACAGGATCTGACAATACATTCCTTGATGCACATTGCTTTTATGCATGCCTAAATATTACACACCCTGTTCCTCCATTTCTGCCTAATACACTGCCAGCAGGACCTCTCATACTGACCATATGATATATAATTCGTGCCCTTGTTTGTACTGCACAGAAGAGGTTCCAATAAACCCTTTTCCACCGCAGGACATTTTATCATTTACCTGGGATTTGTCTTCTACTTTTCTGGATATTCCATTGAACAAAGGGAATGAAATTTACGGCCAATTCTATGGCCAACCACCAGGGGGCAACATTTTGGCTTCCCTTTCACTGGGCTGTCATGGTGTCCATTTTTATGTACAATGCAAAAAAGTTAGCACAAAAGCAATTAAATGAGGTAAATAAGGATGGAACTGGAAACAGCTAATGTGAGCCGGTGACTGAGATCTTAATGTGTAAGAGAATAGAACAGAGTAGAATAGAATGCTAAAAGAATTTTTGTGTGTGTTTAAGCTGAATTACAGAATTCCTCTCCTATCATTCAGAAATCAGTGTATCAATAAAATTAGTTGTATTTATTCAGTGATTGGACCCAATGATTTTGCCTCCACTATGACAACCAACTTACCATCTTAGAGCAGCCATTCACACAGCTATCACCAATTTGGTTCATTCTCCTTTTTCTCTTTGTTTTAAACACAAGACTTGAGATGGTGTGTTGTGACGAGCCTCAGTGGTTAAAGCATGCCATGGACGGGGTGGGGGCCAGTTAGTGGGGGGACATATGGGAGTGATTTTGTGCTGCAGACTGGCCGGCTCTGTTTGAAAGTCTTGTCAGTGAGCCCTGAAACTCAGACATTTGAGTCACCTTGTCCTCAAACAACAATCTGCCTCGTTTCAACATGTACTCGCATACTCCAACCTTATCTATAGTATCAATAATAAGAGGAAATTCTGACTTCTGCTAAAGCAGAAGGTGATGAACCAGAATAAACTCTCCATAGTTTAGATAACACTTGAAACAGTGACATTCAATATGGAGTAGTAGACTACAGACAAAAATGTATATATCATGAATAATTTATACTTTTCTGCTTTACAATAAGTCAAAATCATATTTAGATTTTCTAATGTTGGGAACAAGATTGTGGATATGCTATCCCTCTTATATGTTTAATGCCACTGCACTTTTTAAAAATCAACCATGAACACGCATGAATGCTACTCTGCAAAAGCAGAATGCATGTGATATTACATAGACTGTCACTAGGTCCAATACTCCAAACTGAGCTAGTTTGAGTGTAGCCTACATTCTGATGGCCAAGTAGATCACTGCAAAATGAACTGAAGTGTTTTCAGACATGTTAAGTACCATTCCAAAACATAGGATGTGAAAACAATCTGATGTTCAACTTTGTGAATGATATGATCATTTCATAATCACCCCGTTTTTGCCTTTTTAGAGACAACACAGGCAGATCACCTAGCAATGACACTTATAGAGTACTAGGGATGTCATGATTACTGGTTTAACTATAAACCGAGATAATTTATTTGACAGTAGCAATTACCGTTTTCATTTCAAATATCCTTTTTATCCCGGTGGATTACCACAATGTGGAAACCGTGTTTAATTCCCCCCAGTGTCACCCAAGTCTATTGAAATTCCCACAGAGGCGCACTGTGCAGCATCCTACAACGTGCTTGTCTCAAAGTTGTGACCATGGCAGATGAAGATGACGGTGTTCAGGATATTTATCAGCCCTCTAGGAGGACAAAGTCTGAAGTACGGGCATATTTTGGTTTTTATAAAAATGCCAAAGGACAGTTGGTTGAAGATGGTTATCCTGTCTGCAGAACGTGCAGGAAAAAAGTTGCTGCTAAAGGCAGCAATACGTCAAATCTCACGTCTCATCTCCGTGACCACCACCTATAACTGTACAGCCAACGCAAAGTAAGTTAACGTTAGCGTTTAGCTCAAATGCATGATGTGTCAACCGTCCATCTGTCTAACTTGTTAATAACTTGTCGATAATGTAAACAATCGCCTTTGGTATTACCTCCCTAATGTGCACATTTTCGTTGAGCGGTGTATTGGGGAGCTAATCAGGACAGTTTTCAGCCTCAAAGGAAGACTGATCCATTTGAGTTGCATTTATCGTAGGCCTACACTAAAAGGCTACATTTCGTTGCATACAGTAAAGAAAGGAGACTAGGACAGCATTCACAATATTTTTAACTTTTTAATCGCACTGACGGACGTTTCGAGCTGTGTGCCATTACGCTGAGGAAGGCCGCACAGCTTGAAACGTCCATCAGCGGTGATTAAAAAGTAAAAAAAAAACTCTGAGTGATGTCCTAGTTTCCTTTCTTTACTATAGATACCATTACTTGCGGAATTCAGCATCCAGTTGATTTAAATTCAGAAGTTTCTATAGTGTGAGCGTGTCTTCACAACTAATTAAATACATTTCATTGTGTGCATTCTGTGCTTTCCTATTCACATGTGGGATTTTCAGAATTCATACTTTAGGTTTGCCCTTACTTTCATAAATCATTTAATTCTCACAAAATTGGATAAGCTAGCCATAACGACATGAGTGATGGCCTGCACTATGTGTCTTGACTCTGAAAACACAAAATACGCCTTGTCCTGCAAGATAATTAATTTCTAGCTAATTGTTTCTGTTGATTTAGCATCAGTAACAGCTTTCTGAACTTATTTAACACACTTTTAGAAATACCGCGATTATACCGAAAACCGTGAAAATTTTGGTTACTGTAACAGTGAGGTTAAATTTTCATACCGTTGCATTCTTATAGAGTACAAATGCAATATGTGAGGGACTTGTAGACACCTAAACAATTACAATCAAACACTACTAAACAACAAAATTGTGTGTGAAATTGGTTTGTGAATGTCCCATCGTCAGAGTAACACAACAAATCAGTTTGGTAAGAGAGGAAAATTCTAAGAATGAACAACCAGCAATGAAACCAAACCACAGCAATCTTGAGCACACATGAAGAGATCAATAAAGCCAAAACAGTCAGCACACAGGGACACACACAGTCTTCCGTCACATCAAGACATCACTTGACCTTTTGCACACTTAGAGACATATTTCACATACATACCAGATGCTCTGTATCTTTCTCTCTCTCTCTCTCTCTCTGCCTCACACACATATACAGACACACACACACAAAGTCTTTACCTATGACACACACACAGCCTTCAGGCAGGGAGTGTAATCAGAACACTTCCTGCTCTGTGGTAATTAATCAAACCAGACGACAGCTCAAACAACCCAATCACAGTCTGCAATTAAAATGCAGGAACCCTCCTGATTGGCTGGCTTTGCCTTCAGCCCCTGGGTCAAGGGTTAATCTCTTCAAAGAGCCATGGAGGGGGAACAAGGAACAGGCGAGTAGCTAATTAAGTTTTAAAGAGTAATCACTGGTGCCCATCAACAAAAATAATGTTTGTTTATGTTTTCTTGTGTGTGTGTGCGTGTGTACGTAAGGGACAAGGGAAACTCCAGGGGAGCAGAAAACCAACCAGTAATGTTTTTCATGTGACCATAATAGACACAGTGCAGACATTACACACAGACTGGAGGGAACTGAGCTAAAACAGGACACAGTGTGTGTGATGGAGAACCATACCTGACTGGTGGATCCATGGTTGAACGTGTGTGTTGGTGCACAGCTCCATGGGAAATGTAGTTTCACAACCACCAACCTGTCCAAGGAAAAAGATGCAAACACTCATTATACACATTGTGTATGATGTGGAGGTTTTGATCAGTGTAGGGTTTACTTTATCTATGTAGATGGAAACAATGTGATGTTTCCCACTGGTTTTTAGACTGTCTAAGCAACAATTTTAAAGATGGATGACCAGTATACTTGTTAGAGGGTCAAAAAAGCAAATGAGACCTGGTTGATTCCAGGATGAACTAAGTGACTGAGCATTTCTAGTGATACGTTCAATACAAGTCTGTAGGACTATATTACAAGATCTTCTCAGAACAGCATTAAACACTGGTATTAAAATACTTCTACACAAGATACTAGAGCCCAACCGATATGGCATTTTTGGTGCTGATGCCGATACTGGAGGCTGAAAAAAGTCAATATCCAATATATCGACCAATAACCAATACATTGGCCGATATATAAAATAAGAACACTGATCTACACAAGATATAATAATCTTATATTAAATAATTGTGGACGTGGATTAACAGTTGCATAAATCTTTGGAGTGTGTGTGTGGGGGGTGTTAGCGGTCCACCCTTGTCAGTGCGGAGGGTGATTCTGTGTGTGTGGGGTGATAGGGAGATTGTCACAGTGGAAGTGAAAGTGAAACTGACACACTTTACTATTCCTCTAAATCTCCGGGCTGCACACACACAGGAGCAGCGAGCGACAGAATCTCCGCAGCAAAAAAGTTCATAAATCGGCTACATATTGGCTGATGTTGTAAGCGGTGATACGCTATAATCGGCTGCCCAATTAATCAATCGGGCACTACTAGATACAATATATGAATCAGTATGATAGAGATGGCAACAGAATGTTAACAGTTCTTGATGAAATTTTATAAAAACAGAACTTGAATACATATACAACATGACAAACTAACACTAGATTTTTACCTGTGTAGCAGGACCTTAACCATGTATAGGTGGATTTTCACTGCATTTGTAATATCACAAACACAAGTTAAGAGCAGGGCTGCACGACAAGTGGACTAGTCAGACGGCAAAAAAAAAAAAAAAAAAGCACTCATTTATATTCATTGCAGCAATAAAATAAATTTTCTGTCCTTTATCAAAAACATTTGGTACACAACAATTAGAATGCCTAACAAAGTCTGTTAAATATTCTACTCACTATTCAACAAATATTGCAAGCACCAATAAAATATTTTTTCCCCATTAAAAAAAGTCAATTTTGTGCATAACAATTAGGCCTACAGTGTCAAACAAAGTTTGTTAACCAACTAAATACTCAAGAGTTGCAATCAGCAATAAATAAACATTCTTCCTTAGACACAAGTGACTGACATCACTAACGACCTGTAGACAAATAAATTAGTTGACTGATTTTATCATTAACTATTTGTCAACTAGTCATTGTATGCCTACTTAAGAGAAATGAATAGTTGTGTTTTAAACTTAACCATTTATAGGAGCCTCATCAATACACTGCACAGTAAACAATATGATATAATGTGCATACAATGAAGCATTTCAACTGTTGCTTCAGTTTCATGGCCTAAAAGAGGATTTTGTCGGAGACCACAAGAGCCTCTTCACCATCCAAAACACCATCCCACAGCCAGTAGAACCACAAGGACAACTGCTGAAACTCTCCTAAGAACTTTCTTACATCTTTACTACTAGTAAACTCCTTGAGGGCCAATGAAACTCCTGAAACAAATAGAACCCATCAAGAACCAGAGACCACCATGGAGCATGCCTTTGTTCCTCTGAGTAGGTAACAGAGCCTTGGTTACTTGGCAGAGGGCGCCATAAGTATTGGAGGGTTGCCGTCAGTGTGTTTGTGCGTTGTTTGTGTAGAGATAAGTGGAACAGTGCGGCAGACAGCTGCAGCCTCCTCCTCATCCCAGCCAACACAGAAGCCTTTTCATCACACAGCACAGGGCTCCTCAAAGGAGGCTTTATTTAGTCAAGGAGGTCCACGTCACAAGTTCACGTTCACACCCAGAGAGCAGAGGAGACTCACATTCAATAGTTTATACAGTCTGAGCACAACACAAATGGAATCCAAACCACACATCTGGGCCAGCCCCTGTTCACTGTGTTTCATGGACTTTCTTTGTTCATAAATACTTCCTTCTTCCATCTGGACCATCATAAACCTTTTAACTAAAAAGCTTAAACTCTAATCACATCTATTTCTATTCAGAGGGCATTTTAGTTGTTGTAATGAATTAGTGGTAAAGAATTTAATCATTCCATTTTTTTTAAATCTGTGGTTAGGGCTGGGCGATATGGAAAAAAAATCATATCACAATAATTTTTTTTCATATCAGACAATATTGATATGTATCACGATTAGAAGTGCAACAGCACAGGTATCCCACGATTCGGTCTGTACCTTGGTTCTTGTGCCACAGTTTTTGGTTTGGTTTTGGTTCGTGTTCTGAGGATAAAGAGAACAGGGTTTTTTCTCTCAAAATTATATTTTTTATTTTGCTTGTCAACAAAAAATGAATTTCACAGTAGGACCAAATTCTGTGACTGCACTGAATAAAATAACCCTTTCTGTCCTGAAGAACAGAACCCTTTCTTATTCCTTTACTTGTATACAGTCGTGTAAAACATATACATGCACACATGAGGACCACAGGGGGCTTTTTAAAATAAATTAATTCTTGTTCTGCATAGGGATGTAAAAGAAAGCAACGGTATAAAAATACCACAGTTATCTACCGTATGCATTTCCTTGAAGTAGTGTGTCATGTATGTGTTATTGTATGTGTACCAGAGTCCTGTATCCGGTTGGGGACCCTGCACGTACTTAAAAGTGAGACAATGTGTTTAATCACGGGTTGGATTGGGTTGCGGATCTAATGTACACAGGTACGGGCGGATGCAGGTTTGGAAAAGTGGTGGATCCAGACAGGACTCTGATGTGCATTGAGTCTAAAGCCGCTTCTCTGTCGCTGTCTCTCACTGAGGGGTGGGGCTTCCCCCTGCTGCATGCTCACATGCAGAAAGAGAGAGACTTGCGGGGCGAACTTTCGACTTTCACCACAAATGCAAAATCAATTACAGAATCGAAATCCCACAGTTCATAAGGGCAGATTGTCCTTTGGAGGGCGAACCGAACAGTTCACAGTTTTCCTGAGTACCGTTGCATCCCTAATCACAATATAAATCAAATCACTATTTTTGTCCAGCTTAAATTTTCTGTTACTCATAAGTTAGTTGTGAAGACATCAGAAGGTTATTTCTGATTTAAACATGATTTATTTTCTTTCAGAGGTTGAACATGACAGATGTGTTGAAGAACATTATACAACTGTTTCAGGGAAATAAAACAGGTCCATATATTTAAAACTAAACTAAAAGTCTGACCAGCAGGCAAAAGCTTTAAAGTTTTAAAAGAGCCCACAAACAAACAGACCATCTTCACCACACAATACCGGGGGTATACGTGGTGGTGCATTCTGGGACTGCCATAACTGGTGTAAACTGAAAATGAAACTTAACCTGCTTTGACCGTCCGATTCCCAGCTTCTGTGCTGCACCCTGCTTTTCAGTAACCTGGTCGCTCAAGTTCTTGGTCATATTTTCTCCTGAGGGAACACTCATTACCTCCTGCTGTAGCCCAAACATTAACGTGTGTGCTGCGGCTGCTCTTACACCTGGGCTGTGTGCATCAACCTAACTTGCCACGGCTCTAGCATGATTGGTTCAGTGTGGCGCTACTTAATTATGATTGGCTGTTCTTATATTTATCAAAATGTGGACAAATGAATTCTATCAAAACTGTATCAAGCATGTCTCATATTTCTACTGAGGAAAAGTTATATTGCAATATATATCATTATCATTCTATCACCCAGCCCTATCCGTGGTATTTTTAAAAAATATATTATTATTGTAATTACCTTTCCTATGCCTGGGCAACAAAATGATGATTATCACAAGATCATTTTATATGGTAATATTTTGTCTTTATGGTTTATTTTCATCTCTGCTTTTTGCAGATGATGTTGTCCTGCTGGTCTCATCGAACCTGGACCTTCAGCGTGCACTGGGGTGGTTTGCAGCCGAGTGTGAAGCGAGCGGGATGAGGATCAGAACCTCCAAATCTGAGGCCATGGTTCTCGACCGGAAAAGGGTGGTTCGCCCTCTCCGGGTCAGTGGGGAGTCTTTGCCCCATGTGGAGGAGTTTAAGTATCTCGGGGTCTTGTTCACGAGTGGGGGAAGGATGGAGCCTGAGATTGACAGGCGGATCGGTGCGGCGTCTGTATTGGTCTGTCATAGTGAAGAAGGAGCTGAAAGGCGAAGCTCTCCATTTACCAGTCAATCTACGTTCCTACTCTCACCTATGGTCATGAGCTTTGGGTCATGACCAAAAGGACAAGATCCCGGATACAAGCGGTCAAAATGAGTTTCCTCCATAGGGTGGCTGGGCACACCCTTAGGGATAGGGTGAGGAGCTCAGTCACCAGGGAGGAGCTCGGGGTACAGCCACTGCTCCTCCACATCGAGAGGGGCCAGCTGAGGTGGCTCAGGCATCTGTTTTGGATGCCTTCCTGGGGAGGTGTTCTGGGCATGTGCCGCCGGGAAGAGGCCTCGGGGAAGATCTAGGACACGCTGGAGAGACTATGTCTCTCTGCTGCCCTGGGAACACCCTGGGGTCCCCCCGGAAGAGCTGGAGGAGGAGTCTGAGGAGAGGGAAGTCTGGGCATCCCTGCTTAGACTGTTGCCTCTGCAACCTGGCCCTGGATAAGTGGAAGAAAATGGATGGATGGATGGATGGATGGATGATTTTGTTCACATTATGAGCTGCAACACTTGGCAAATATTTTAATGTTTAGATGTCTTACCTAATTCCACCATATTTTAGTGTTCAAATATTTTCAATCCTTATGACTGATTTGAACGTTCTGCCCCTAGGTTTCTGAAATGTTCTACTATTTCTGTTTGTTCTGCAAACTCATGTAAAACAAATAACTAAATAACTCTGTCATTTCCATCTTGTTCAGTAAAAGCTTATTCCTTACTTTGATTAAATAGCAGTACATTAATCAAAGCTTAGTGTATTTACACTGGTTTGTTGCTTTCATAGCATTAAATAACAATGGACAAAATATCAAAATACTGCACTCCTCTTCCACTACACATTACAGTACACATAAGTGTGTTTTTGCATTGTATGTTTCAGATGTTCATTGCTTTTGCCTTCTTTCGTCTTTTACAAGGTTTTCGTCTTGTTACTTGGTGTACGCAATTATCAGTGTATTTGTCGTTTGCATCATATCTAATCTGTTGCATCCCATGTTTTTTTTTTCTTATCAAATCTTTCATCTTGTGTCTTGCACATCAGTTTCAAACATCTTTTGAAAATGAACATTTGGTGGCTTCACTTTTCACTCAGGACAAAAAATGAGCCATTAAATTAGAAAGAAATAATAATTTTGACATTCATCATGATAACTATCAGTAGTGATTGAAATTTTCACTACCAAGGGAACATTTTAATACATACATTAGGGCTGCACAATTTTGGCCAAAAATAAAATCCAGATTTTTTTCCATTAAAAACTCAATTTTCGAATTTTGGGTAAAACTACAAAAGACAACAGCAGTTGGCATGTATTTTTTGTGAGCAGCCCACAATGCAAGGCACTGCTCCCTACCTCAAATCTGTGATGGTATCATGGAATCCCCGAAAATTCCGTGACGGGCCCACAGAAGTTATACCAGTGTAAGTCAGTGACAGGCATCAGTCATGCGTGCGTGTGGACCACGCAAAATGAGTGATCCCTATGTGGTTATATTTAAATTGGAGGATCCGTGCATGGAAGAGACCAACCCAGGACACGCTGGAGGGAGTATATCTCTCGGCTGGCCTGGGAACGCTTTGGGATTCCCCCGGAGTTGGTGGATGTGACTGGGGAGAGGGCTGTCTGGGCTCCTCTGCTGAGGCTGCTGCCCTCGTGACCTGGATCAGAAGAAGATGGTATGGTACAGATTTGTGCATGGACAACGTAAGATGACTGATCCCCATGCAGTTGTATTTCAATTGGGGGATCCGTGCATGGACCACGGCTTACATTGGGCTGTCAAAATTAACACAGAATAATCCCTCATCATGATTAATTTGATTAAAAACTTTAACACAATTAACCCATCTGCAGTGCAAAATGACTCTGAACATCTCTGGCAACGCATTTCAGGCAATTTGTCCAAGTAAAGTTAGCATTGCACATGTGCAAATGGCCACTTGATCCAGTGGTGACAGGCAGCAGAACCAACCCATAAAGATGGAAGAGGCTGAACAGCACATTGGCGCTCTGGATGGAAATATGAGGACAAAAAACCAAGACGGAATGGTTGAACGACAAAGTATTATGCACACTCTGCATGAAGGAGTTTTCTTTTCCCCAAAGCACTTCCAGTTTAAAATACCACATTAGTGCAAAGCATATGTTAGTTGAGGATTCTGCTAGCACTTTGGCTAGGCCTAACGCATCGCAGAGCTTGCAACAAACACATTGAGTGCATGTACATTCCCTTCTTCCTTGAATTTGTTTGGTCATGTAAAATGAAACACGATGAGTACAGATTAAAAATGAATGATACTTAATTGTAATGAATTGAAATTACTCCACAGCAACCCTGTGATTAGTCTGATTAAAAATTTTAATCATTTGACAGCACTAATATATTTATCTATTTATATTAGGTGTGTAATGGTGCACTCATTCGTATTAAACCATTTCAGTTCGGGGCCTTCAATACAAGACGGAGGTGTATCGAACGAATACATCTAGTCTATGTGAAGAACGCAAACACTCAGGAAGCAGGGTAGTTGCAAGCAGAATCCATGTGCAGGGTTTCCCCTGTATACATTCTGCAGCAGCACTGCTGCAAAAAACAAACAAAAAGCACTTTATTCTGAGGCAGGGGTGCCAACTGGGGGGGGTGGTTACAACATGAAAGCAGAGACTATAACAGAGGCAGAGAAGCCGGGTTGGACATTAGAAGCCTGTTAAGCTTCACTTTCAGCTTTCCGTAGCTTTCCACTGGTATGCTTCACTGTACCGAAAATGTATTGAACCGAAGATCCCTGTACTGAAAACGTACCAAACCGAAACACATTTGTATGTGTGTGTATTAAACGATAAAAAAATTCTTAAGGTCAAAGGTTGGCACCAACAGTGAGTAGCAGTTTTTCAGCAGAATCAATCCACTGCCTCTGGCTTCAAACATCAAATTGCTGCAGTCAAAACTAACACCCTCAGCTGGAAACTGTAGTCAACTCAGTGTACAAAAGTGTGTTGAAGAGCTGACCGGAAGCTTGTGAGTGTGTGTTTTCTGGACTCCACCCAAAAGAGGAAGAAAAAGGACAGCAGTGGAGACGGAGCCGCTGAGTTATTATAGAACAGACGAGGAGAAAATAGATGTCCGAAGACGGGGGCTGAGAGTGGTCATGAGGTTGGCGTAAAAACAGCTGCTGCCCTTTAGTCCCACACACACATGCACACACATGCACACACACACCATTTATGGGTGCAGAGGCTTTGCCAAGACAAAGACAGACTGAGGGAAAAAACAGATCTTTCTCTCACACACATGAGGCTGAAATGAACAGAGATGCTACTCTGCTTTCAATCTCTTTTAATGGACATTAAGACAAATCAGCTCAGTCTGCACAGCTCTGCACTCCCAGAAACACAACATATTCTATTTCTACAAAATACAATGGTCAAACACATTATTTCAGTCATCTTTTTCACCTTTACAGGCCTTTACATTTACTATGGACAGTTCATACAATAATTATATTATTGTGTGATAATTATTTCTGCAGACCAGAGGTTGCGTTAACCAAAAATATTCTGTTATTGACAGATTGTTTTTTAAAGAGGACGGAAAATTCTGAGGATCTTTTGTCATTTTGACAGGTTAAAATACTGACAATAGACTACCAAAGAAAGTTTTCACACAACACTATGAACAGAACCTGCTTGCAGGATCACTGGTCTGTCTGTCTCTCAACAAGGCATCAAACAGTCCATGACAGCATCCTACCTGTATAGAATCCTACAGCGCCACCGTTCACAACACTGATTTTTCTTTCAAATGACTCAGTCACTTCACCTCTAGTGGGGGGGGGGGGGGGGGGGGGGGGGGGGGGGGGGGGGGGGGGGGGTCCAGTTGATGGTAAGTGTCCATATTAATCAGTCATTGTCAAGTCTTGTCTCATTGTTTAGCTGACTTTAGCCAAAATTATATGCTACTTTGCTAGCCAAGACAGCTGAGTCTCCTTAGTTATTTTAAAAAGCCCAGTAAATGTGATGTCATTGATAAACACAGTGGAAAAAAATTAGGACTGATGCGGTGGAGGATGAAGGACAAGCAAGTAATACCCCAGATCTTATGGCATTTGGTGTGCTATGCATAAGCATTTTCTACCTTTTGTATGTTTTTCAATGTCATTTGATGGCATGTTAATTTACACCAAGATCTTTGGTTCGCACAAGTCGGTGACTGGCAACTGCCAAGCCTCATTTGAACATATTTTCAGGAACTTTGAGATGCAGTGGAAACACAAAACATGTAGATTACCAGGAATTCTTTTACCCAGGTAAAAAAATTCCTTGTAATAAAAGTTCCTAGGAGCCTGATGGAAAACAGGCTAATGTTGGAGCCTTTTCTCCACCCAACAGTTTACAGTTGAACTTCTGAGAACACTAAAAAGTGTAACAGAGTGATGGAAATGGTTCATGTGTGTTTTAAAGCGTTGCTCTATGGCTCTGAGGCAGCAGACAGTTCAGTGTGAATTCCTGTGTCAGATGAAGGTGTGAAAGTTGTGAAACCAGTCCTCATCACATCAGGATGGCAGACACAGGTATGCAGGCTGACAGTACATAAACACATACACCTAACCCAATAACATGCACAGGCTGATGGCTCAAACACAACAGTGCTAAATGCTTATTAGTCTGAGCAAACATGGGTCTAATTGAAAGACAAACCATTTCAATGTTGGATGTCTGTCTGGTCCATCTGATCCCCCCAGTCCTTTAACTGATTGAGTAATCTAGTGATTTAATACTCTGCAGTATTACACATCCCTCCGCTCAGTTACACAGCTTGTTTTGGAGGATGTTTCACTCAGCAGTACCTCTGGTTGCTGAGGATGGACATCAAGGAACCTTTTCCATACAGTTTAGCAGGACCACCCCCATCTAATGGGGCTTTCACACAGCATACTAGAGTCCGTACCCGAATACGCTACATACCCAAGTCCACTTCATTTTGTCCATATGAATGCAACCGTTCCGTGCTTGAGTACCGTGCCCGAGTCCAGTTGAGAAGGTGGTCCTGGGTCCGGGCCACCCGTACTCCAGCATGGTACGATGCCATGTGAATGTGATCTGTGCCTGAGTCTGGAAGTGACCTCATCACCATTCTGACAACGGAAGTGGGTAAATCACCAGGAAAACATAGACGGCACTCCCGTTGTCTCTAAAAAACCTCGGATCCACGCGGCACAGGCTCACCTTATCGACTGGACCACTCGGTGATATATCAGGGACAACGAAGGTCACTCTTCTCTTGCCTCAAACAGGCTAACAGATAGGGTAAGGGTTTGTCTTCTGTGTTTGTTGGATAGCGACAGAATTCCCTCCACACCTCCACCTATTGTTTCGGCCCTGTAACACCCATTCGTACTCGGGCACGGGCTGCGGTACGCACGTGTGAACACAACATCTGTGGGAAAGGTGTGAACATACCCAAGTACGGTACGGACCCGGGTACACTGTGTGAATGCGCCCTAACACAAAGGTACAATATGGAGCATGTTTTAATGGCTTTTTTATTCCTCAAGTTGGGTATTTCAACCAAAGGGTACATGTTTGTTCCACTTCTAATGCAGCAAAAGAAATAATAGTTTGTTAGATTGAAAATGGAGCTGGCTAATGTCACAAAATAAACATTAATGTGAAATTTACAATGACCATCTCAAAGTTCAACTGTATTTCTGCCTTTGCTGGTTCTTAGCTTAAACAACATCTGGCAAATATTTCAATGAACCACATCCAACTTTGTTTGCATCAGTCATAAGAAATATGACAATATGATGAATATATTACTATATTCTTTTACAAACAGACTACCAGAGCAGTTAAAGTCTAATGGGCCATGTAGCAAGGACCAGTAACATGTGAATCACATTTAGTAGAGGCATATAAAGATATTCACAGTGCATCTGTTTATCAGAAAGAAAATATGTATTTTTTTTGATGATGACAAAAGAATGTGGCAACTTTAGTCTAAAAGTAAATAAAACTGCACTAATATGGCAACATCTTAAGACCTGAAGGGAGAACAAGTGAAGTTGAAAGTGTAAATGAAGCAAAATCTAAATACTGAAAAAGTAATGGCAAAACACAGGTTTAGGCTCACACAGCCATAGGGATGTACCGATTACTGGTATAATGATAAACCACGGTAAAATTCCCAATGGTTAGTATTAACGTTTCAAATTCTAATTATCATTAAAACTGTTTAATTACCACACTTTGAAAACTTACAGTGATACTGTGCATTTCCTGGAGAAGCAGCAGCAGCACTCCAGGCATGCAAGCACAGTTTGCAATGTTTGGCCTCTGAAAACATGGCGGAAGGCACCCGCACGGACAGCGCTCCTGAGGTTTTCCCCCCACCAAAAGGACAAAGTTGGACGTCTGAACACATTTTGGATTTTAAAGGATGCTGAGGGGAAACTAATTGAAGATGGTCGACCTGTCTGCAGAAACTGCAGAAAAAAAGTCTCCATGAAGGAGGATTGTGAGTGTTATGATATTGGTTTTTGTTTTTTTTGGGGTTTTTTTTCAAAATAAAAGTTGGTTAAATTTCAGTGTGTATAAAAGCACTTTTTGAACATTTTGAGCACATTTCAACAATACGGTGATAATAATGATGACCGTGATAATTTTGGTCACAATAACAGTGATGTGAAATTTTCATATTGTTACATCTCTACACAGCCAGACCTACAATGTCCTCACTTAATTAGAATGGTGTTGATGCTGCTTCGCTCCTTCTTCTTTCCATGAATTTGTGTTTACTGGCAGTTCTCAAAACAGGCTGGAACTTAATTACTGCAACCTCGTGGACTGGAGTCACTACAGTCTCAGTCTCTTGTGATTGCTTGTATAACCTACAATTACTAACTAACCAATAGGAATTCAGCATGAAATGATACACAGTTCTTAACTTTGCTTCATTCTTTAGCATTACATCAGCACAGATTATGTATTTTTGTATATCAACTTCACTAGAAAAAGCCAAAATCACCAACTATTGATGCAATTAATTGTGGGGGGTTGAAAATCATTGGTAAACAAGATAACATAGATGTAAATCTTCCAAAGGGGTTTTGGGGGTCATGACCCCCATGAAGAAAATCAGGTTTTTATAGTTTATTTTTGTATCAGGATAGGGGACCTATTTTGATCTCAAAACAGTATCAAGGCTGAGGAGATGACATCCCTAAAAATACAATTCCATGAACTAGTCTTCTGCATCTCTAATAATCCCAGACAGATCTATACATTAAGATAAATGGGGGAAAAGTCTGATTTCAGGATAAACTAACACCTCCAAGTGTACAGCAGAGGTTTAACACCACATTCAACTATCTCACCTGGAATAAAAATCCAGATGTGATTCTGACCTCACATTTTCCCACAAACCACCACACAGTGCATGTAACAGTTGGGCACTGTGGGCTGGGTGCTGCCAGGAGGTGGAAACTGAGCGTTCAGGTTCTGATCACAATGGTTAAAGCCTATGGCTTTTCCAAAACAAATAGAGGAAGAGAGGACAGAGGGACAAGTGTGAAGGCCAGGACAAAACCCTAATGCCATCAAAGTCAACCAGCAGCCAGAGCTAATTGAAATTAAAGACTAGTAAGAAGCAGTGTGGGATGGAGAGTGCAGGGACGGAGCAATGTTTGTGTTCTGCAGGACAGTCAGGAACGCAAAACCACACACTGCTGCATCATCCTGCTGCACTTGCTTCAACCTGTTCAACACAGAACAAAGTCCAACACAGAGGCACAGACTCTACAATCATGCATATTAACAGAAAAAAAAAACACATTCAGCAAGTTTCTGTCAAACATAGAGTTTGGTGACTTGTGAACTTAAGTTTTTATAACTTTTGTCTTCTTTGATAAATTGTCTTCAATTGAAAACTGAGCTGTCATTTCTACAGTTTAAACCCCAATGGCACAAACTAAACTGTGCAAGTTCATTGACTAAGCAACAAAGTACACGATGCTCCAACTGTCTTAAAATCAGAGGTGGAAAGTAACAAATTACATTTACTCTCGTTACTGTAATTGAATAGTTTTTGCAAGTAATTTGTAATTTTTTAAGTAGTTTTTGAAATAGGTCATTTTACTTTTATTCAAGTAGGCTACATATTGACCCGTGTATTTTACTTCGCTACAATGGAAAACCCCCATTACTGAGTAAAAAAATAAAATATGGGAAAAAAACAATCAGCCTTAACTGATAGGAAATTGTACGGGCATGCGCGCATGCAATTTCCACCCTTAAACAAACGTCCTGCCCCCTCGAATAAAAGTTTCTGAAGGTAGGGTAAAGGAAAATGAGCTGCACAACAGTGCAGCCCTGTGCTGCTGCTGAATTGTCAGCACCGCTGCAAAAAAAAAAAAAACTGGGGCGCTGATAAGAGGTACACCTCTGTATTATATTGAAGGCCCCGAACCGCAATGGTTCGGCACAAACAAGTGCACCGTTATACCCCTACTCCTCATACATGACTAGGGATGGGAACTGGTAAGAATTTAACAATTACTAATTTTGTTAATAATTATGTCAGCAATGATTATAGATATTTTTATAGTAATTATTATTATTGAGAATAAAACAGTACAGACAGGTTTATTTGCATTAACTGTCTTTTATATTTCCATATCTGCACAGAAAACATAACAGGCTATACAGCATGCAAAAATAATAACAGATCATGCCGGGCCC
>JAPQRP010000009.1:33134450-33150109 GCA_037367295.1 Apogon hyalosoma | reverse complement strand
AGGAGGAGGAGGAGGAGGAGGAGGAGGCACTGAGGCAAACAGAGGAGAGCGCTGGAAATGTGAAACCTGATCTTCTTCCTTCCCCTCCTTCACCTCCATCCCTCCTCTTCCTCCACCGCGGCCACCTCGCAAGAGAGCCTCTGAGACTCCCCGAGTAATCTGATCCCCCCCAATGCCCCCACCTCCAAGACTCTCTCCAAGAGGGAAGAAAAGAAAGAAAATGGAGGGGAGGCAGAAAGAAAGAAAGGAAGGAGAGAGGGATGGAAAAGAGAGATTCCCGACCTTGTGCTCTCCAAGACTGGAAACACTCCCAGGAGAGAAAACTGAGACGTTGACCGAGCTGAGCAGTGGAGACAGAAACTGAAGAGGAGGCAAGAAAAGAAGAGAGGGAGGAAAAGAAACAGGACACAGATGAGAGTAAAGAAAAGACTGTGTAGGGCAGACTGCAGACTACAGAAAGACTAGGAAGGACTGTCATACTATATACATTCATGTAGAATGAAACTAAATCTGTGGGCTGGACCTCTACAAGTCAAAGAGGTAAAGCATCAAGAAACAAGATGCAATGAAAAATGTGCAAGAGCTGCAACTTTCAATTATTTTCAGTGTCAATCATGTTATTTTCTTCATGAATCAATTCTCAATTATTATTTGGATTATAAAGTGTCAGAAAATGGTGAGAAATATTGATCAGTGTTTTCCAAAACTCAAGATGACGTACTTTAGTCAACGATAGATTGCAGTGACTAGTTGACAAAGAGTCAATGGCAACATTAGCCGACAACTAATCTTTTCAACAACAGGTAGTTAGTGCTGTCATGCATTTTTGTTTAAGGAAAAAGGTCTATTTTATTCCTGATTGCAACTCTTGAGTATTTAGTTGTTTAGCAAGCTTTGCTAGGCTCTGGAATTGTGATGCACAAAATGCATTAAGGAAAAAAGTATTTTATTGTTGAATATTGAATTGAATATTTATTTAACAAAATTTGTTATGCATTCTAAATGTTGTGCACCAAATGTTCTTGTTAAAGAACATGTCTTTTATTTCTGCAATAAATATGAGAGCTATTTTTTGCATTTCTTAATCAGATTAGTTGTTACAGTAGTTGATGACAAGTCTACAGTTAAAATAGTCATTAGATGCAGCCCAATCCTACTGTCCTTGCTCCTCCCCATAAAAAAATTGGACATTTTTTAATTTTGTGCCTCATCAGTTCAGACTGGCTCTCCTTCATGGCATCCCTATGGATGCTTTTTAAAGGAACAATAGTTCTCTGTTCCATCTCAACATTGAAAAAAGGAGGGGAAATGTTCTTGTTTTCCATCTGATTACGAGTGGATTATCTCAGATTAGCATACTGACTAAAAACAGGGGATTTATTTAAATTATTCTGAAGGGAAAATATGTTGGCAGGATTATGTACTTGACAACAAATGCCATTTAACCTGTGAATGACAGAAGTCAATAGCTGCTGGTTGGTGCATTTTAGCTCCATATTTAGTGTACAGAAGAGACCTCATAGCTCGATGCTACACTCTACATGATGTTTTTTTGAAAGTGTGCTTCTATGCAGAGTGTTGTGCGATGTCATGTGACTACTGTGTTGCATGCAGTCAAGCATGAGGAGTTGTGGGTGTGAACGTGGGCCTCCACAGACTCCAGCAGCATTAACTGGTCTTTTCCTGGAAACCACTGCAATCCTAGTACAGATGTCAGGATTGGACTGGGACACACAGAACAGATGAAATGACAAGAGAATGTATTAAAAATCAGAGCTATTTGAGAACCCACCCTCACATTTATAAACCCCTCCCCCAAAAAAAAACACAACATACAAAAACAACAATAAATGTAAACCTGGTGACATTGACCAGAGGACAATGACTTGTGAGAAACAGCTTCACTCACGTCAGCGCTTTTTCAAACACCCTAACACAATTTATGAGCTGTTCATCTGTCCATTATTTTATTCATTCATGTATTGGGCAACATTTAAAAGCTCTGTTGCAAACTTCCCAAAGTTCAGACTCTATGCTATATTTGACCAGAAATCCAACTACTCAAAATGTCCAATATATTATATTACAACCAATTTTGACAAAGAAAAGCATGATATTCTTGTATTTGAAAAGTCTTTGCTTGCAAATATGCTGAGGCCAAATTAATGCTCTGTTTAATTAAACTACCCACTTTCCAGATTACAACAAGCAGCTATCAACAAAACCTGGTACTTTTTCTAACCTTTATCAAGTTTTGAAAAGTCACAACACAGCATGTTTGCTGTGAAATGAATAATTAATAAGTATGACTGAATATTCCAAAATGTTGTATATAAAAGTAAAAATGTGTGATTATAAAAGCATTACCTTCTGATAATATTACAGGGTTCTCATTTCAAAAATTCAACACTTTCCCATATGAATGTTCAGGAACTGATAATATATTTCACACTATTAACATTTCCTACATGAAGGGAATAGGAATAATTTCAATTATTTTCATATTCTCTTCCGTTAGGTTAATAAACTGTTGTATAGGGAATAATAGGATTGGAATAATATAGATCCAAAACAATGACAACAAAAAGCCATCCCAGCATCTGAACCTTCAACTAATTTAAGGAAAACTGAACTTGACTCCATGTTTACCATTTTTCTTCCGTGTCATTGTCTAAATCTGAACGGACTAAACTTTTTGTTTTGTAAACTTCAATACACATAAAATTTGTCAGGAAGAGAAAAGGTGATAGGGAAGTCAGAGGGACCTTATATTTTTGTAATCACCTTTAAAATGTGGATTTTAGGGATGGGCATTGTAGCCAAATGATCATCTGTCAATCTTGAGGGAGAATCATGAACCACGTACAATCTTTTCACCTCTTATGAACCTTGTCACTGTTGTATCATTGTGGACCATCATTACTACACTAGTCCACATGTATATATAGATTTATGATGAATAACATTTTCACACAACTCTAAACCATCCATGGAAAACAGACTCACTAGACACAAGTTCAGAAGCCTGACACAAAGCTGACACACTTGCAGTAATTCTTCATCATCAACTGTTCAAAGGCAACAAAACATAATGTTACACAAACTATAAGTTAATGTGGATTTAACACAAACGCCTAAGTGTAGGCAGATGCTTAAGCATATATACTATAAAAGAGAGTGAAATAAAGACGGCCGGCCAGTGATCTGCACTAGTGACATCAATACGAAAACTCATTGGTCAGTGAATCACTGTAACACTAATTACACTAATCAACGGGCAATTTAAAGCAAATACTTGGGTTTGACATCACTGCCATTTCTTTTTTCCAATGACATCTTTAACAAATATGTAGGCACAAATCTGTCTGTCTGTCGTTATAGTCCAGCTGTCTCACACACCGTCAGCCTGCCTGTTATTTCTGTAACACAGATCCTGGCCTCTTCAGATGAATGTACAGCTGTCTGGCATATGGATAATGCTAGATTTTAATTTGGACCCCCCTCCCTTTAATAGGCTCCATCTCTCTCACTAGGGAAGCCCAGGAAGAGGAAACGTACTCATCTCATGCTCCATGCAATGAAAATACATTACGTACAAAGGCTTTCAAATGTACTGTTCATGTTTGTCGAAGAGTAGAAAGGTGTCACATTGCAGAAACAGACTGTCTTAGAGCTACAACTAGTCAATTCACTGATTAATAGAACAAAAGACAAACAGGGATCTGTAGTGTTGCTGGTCCTCAATGCATCATTCAAAAATGTTTTCCAAAGTTTCCAAAAGTATTGGGGACACCACTTTGACCTTCATTATGACCATATACATGTTCAAAAAAACATCCACTGGGAACCAACTGCAACATTTGAATCTAAGAAAAGTCATTTTCTTAGTTTTGATGCTCTATACATTAATTTTACATAAACCCTACTTATATAAATTAAAGCTGCTAAAATATAAACCTGAAATATTTTAAGGGTCTGTATTGTTGGAGTGCATCATCTTACTCTGAGGAAAACTGCCAGGTTTAAAGCTGTGAATGACTTTCATAACCAATTTTTCATCAAATCTGTAAAACCCAGGTCATAGCCTAATGCTGCATTTCCACTACGTGGTACCGGCTCGACTCGACCTTTTTGCATTTCCATTACGAAAAAGGACCTGGAATCTGGTACCCGATACTAGTTTTTTGGTATTACCTGTGCCCAGGTTCCAAGCAATACTAAAACGTGACATATAAACACTGTAGACCTCAGATTGGTCAAACAGTTGTCTCTGTGACCCGCCGGTTTACAAAATACAGATGCGGAAGTTGACAGTAAATATATTGGTAGGTTAATCCACATGATGACAGCCCAAAACTACACCATGGTCGGTCGAGGAGATTCAGCCCTCGGTGGCCGACGTAAAAATTCAAACAAGACAACACGCAACGAGAGAGTTTATCAGCAACTCTGAGCAAACGACATGGATGTAATGCGCTGGACCGCTATGGCGAACAGGTACTGTAAAATCAGTACTATCCTGTAATGGAAACGGTCTCCAGAAATACAGTCGAGCCGAGCTGGTTCCACATAGTGGAAACACGGCATAAGTATCACAAATCCATAAGTCAATGAAAGTCATAAAAACAGCTTTAACAACTACACTGCACAAAGATGCATTTTAAAAAATATTTAGCAGACTCATCAATAATCTAAATGATTTCTTGCAAAAGTCCATGTACTCTCTGTCACTGCCCAATCAAATGGTCATTTCACTTCATTTCTTTGTAGCTGGGGGCATTATGCAGAGCACTTTTTTCATCTAGTTACAAACTGTTAGCATTTTCCCTCTGCTTTTTTGGCTGAATTGCTGCTCACACAATACTATGCAGACTATATTTTCACAGTTTTTTATTCAAAACTCTCACAGGCTGATGCCCACTCAGACCAATATTATGTCAAAGTAACCCAATCAGGTGTTGAGCAGAGCTGATCAAACAGCCACAGGCCTGTCCATCACACAGCATCACACTCCATCTGTCTGGGAAATTTGACAAAATGATCTGAACAATTTGGTTCCCAATCAGCCACATCCCACAAGGCAGTCAATGTAATGAGGAAAAAAACACATTTATTTGTTGTTTCAAACAGCTGCTGTCGTGAAAATATAACTGTCACAAGTCAGAACGTCAAATGAAAAAGAGCACTACAAAAGTAAAGGGAAAAGGTTCAAAAAATGTTGAAGACATTTTGACTGTGCACAAATTAATTATAATCACTTTATCGTGTAAAAAAAAAAAGCTTATGACTGATCAAATATAAGATGTCTTTGTTTCAGTGTGTACCAATACAGTGCAGTCTTTTCCTTGTTTTAAGGTAACTTTTCTGCTGAAAATACACAGTCACACATCTGGTTTGCATGTCACTGCTGTAAATATCCAGCTGCTCTTATACTAGTGGAAATAATTCCAAAAGGCCGATTCAACCAGTAAATGGTTGATTTATCCTCCGCAAAAGGTCATTTTCTGCTTAAAATACACAGGCTGTATTCCATTTTAAGACATAAAGCCCCCTGTTACTCCTTAACCATTGCTCATGTTTCCAAAAGGTTCATTTAACAGTAAGTATTGTTTTTTTTTTTTTCCTTCACCACTGAACACAAAAACAGACCAAACAGTGTTGACGCTGATCAACAGCTCATTTCCAGGCTAAACGAACAGACTAGCTGTAAAATGTCTGTTTACGATTCAGTTAAGAATAACACACATGAAAAAGCGAATGAAAACAGAGACGAAAACACTATTGGATGGGTTTAAAAGCCCACGGGCTAATGAAGCGAAATAAAGTCAGTGACCGCTAACCTAAAGGCGAATGAACTAAAACACCAACACGAAATAACTTCATACAGACACGCAAATGTCCTAAACAACTTCAAACTAAATTTGAACTGTTTTGTTTGAATAATCTGTTCTATCTTTGTGCCAAACGACTGAGACTGAACGTCACTGTAATTACAGGCGAGCGACGTAAACTATGCAACAAAGTTAGCTAACGAAGGAATGTGGCTAACGAGCTTCAAACTGTAACTAAACACGTTTCCGAGGAGAAAAGTAAGGACATCAATGTTTAAACGTACAACTAATTAATAATGGTAGTGAGTTGGACATGTTTTTGTAGTTAAGTAGGAGTTTACGTCGGAAGCAGAAGCAAAGTTTATTCCACGACAGCAGCCTGAGGGAGCCGTCTATCCTCTGGCGCCAACAAACACACATATGCAGGCACACCAATCTGTACCCAGAACTCAGATTGTTTTGGTTAATTATTACCATAACATATACACTTACTCAGCAATGCAAATAATACACATACTCTACGCTAATAACATAAAACACATTAAATATTTATTTAGCTCAACAAATCTCAGCAAACGTATTACAGAGATCGTGTTTGCTCCAGCGCATAGACCGAGCCCAAAAGTCGGGCTCAGACCCGCAGGTTGGGAATGAAGTTTTAGATGACGATGAATGCTGCTTTACCTTTTTTATTTGTCTTCTAATTTATCCAGCGGATATCGTTCTTCTTTCGATGCTAATTCATTATAGTAGTTGAGGTCCACGTTCCCATCAGAAAAACGTACCGAAAGGGGTAATATTCCTTTTTTTAAAAGAGAAAACAACACGCCGCTGGTCTCCTCCGTCCGCTCAGTTTGTCTGTGGTCTGGAGCGACGAGAGCGACGGACACGAAGATCGTCTCCGCCCGTGAAGAACAATTACTCCTTAGCGCAAAACACGAACTTCCGGTCAGACAAAGTCAAAGAAAATCAAGACGGTTGTTTTTGTTTTCAAAAGCTCCGATAAAAAGTCATTATTTCCTGCTCTTTAGGCATCAATACAGAGAAGACAGGAAATCAAGTTTCTGATCCCAGTTTTATTCAACTAGGTGAGGAGTTATTCTGTAATTCAAAACGTAAACCTAATAATTATATTTCAGCATCATGTCGCCAGGGACCACAGCCGCAGAATTCTCCTGGATTCATTCTGTTGGAAACGAAAATTTCCAAAACCTGAGCCCAAAGAGTGTAAGCATTAACATCTATTACCACGAGGGATTCTCCTCAGACTGCTCAGATTGCTATGCCTGACGTCAATAATGAAACATAAGCTTTAAAGAATCCAGTAACCAAGAAAACAGAGGAAAAAAAAGAAAAATAGATAATGAAAAAATAAATCAAATATTAGTGATGCTACCAATTGTTTTAACAAGTTGAACATCTACTCCGCTATTTAAACTTTTTCTACAAAAAAAAGACGAGTAAAAGTTCCAAGCAGAAATCTGACTGCCTGATCTCAGATACAAATAATAATTCGTCATTTTATATAAAATAATTTAAGAGTAGTACCTGTTGCTTCAACTGTCTGCGCATTGGCTGACTGGTTTTTGGTCTCCTGAGTCAGGAGAACAGTGAGAGCTCTTCGTTTTTTCTTATCACCTCAGTTGTAGAAAGGGTCAGCGACGCCCCCTGCTGGTCATCAGAGGTACGGAAATCTTGCCATTTGTTGGAGGTTTTGACCTGTTACAGAAAACTAACAAAAACAGAACTGAAAGAGGAACCACAAGCAAAATCTGCTTAATAATTTTACCAACTACAAGCATTTCTGTTCAACAGTTTTTTTCCATAATGTCTTTGTGAACATGAGCTGAGAATCAAAGAAGAGTTGGATGGAGTTCTATCATCTGGACTGTTCATAAAAAACCTCATTTTACATTTAGAAAAACACATACATATCAGTTACAAAAATAAATACTTCAGCTGTTTTTTCAGGTGTTTGTGCTATCTTTATAACAAACATTCAACATTTACTGTAGATTACAGGTAAACAAAATAGCCAAGGAGATTAAAAATGTATTCAGTCACTTAAAAAAAAAAAAACCAGTCAGCTGAGATTGACTGTTAGCCTAAAGCTGACTACACAACTAAAAAATGTCTCTAAATGCATAGACACTTGTATATTAACAACTAAATAACCTAATTTTAACTTCTTTTTTTTTTTTTTGTCAATGGTGTTTTATTTTGGTAACAAATAACTGAGACTCAGCACTACTATAATTGCAAAGCAACTTAAAGTTCAACAAAGGTAACAGAGGAACGTGACTAAAAGAATCTGTTGAAACAAAATGTCAAGGCTACATGTACCAAATTACAGAACATCCACGTCTTTCAGTATTTTAATAAACAGAGAAACATTTCAGTAGCAATGAAAACCTCTGGTGACAACAAGTGAAAAACTAAATAACTTAACACAGACTCTGAATACTCTTATAAAGACATGCATACATATAGTAATAATAATAATAATAATAATAATTTCAACTGTTGTATCTCAGTAGCATTTGACATTTAATCCTGGTTATAGGTATTTAATAAAGCCTTGATAGAGACTAAAAAGTAAACATTTATTCAATAACCTTAAAACCGTAACTCAAAAGCAAATGTTAAACTAAACCGAAATCGGCAGAGACTAAACCTGCCAAACTAGAGCCATTTGTTGAACTAAAACATGACTCGGAATACTTTCATGATAGAAAATCTTATATATGAAAAACTAAATAAATCAAGCTAGAAGCATTTTTTTTCTCCACGATGTGTTCTGTTTTGGTAACAGATGAACAGCTGAAGTTAATGCTACTGTCATTATAAAGTAACATAAATGTAGCTAACAGAGGAATCTGTAAGAAGAATTCAGGAGCAGAAGGAATAAAACCTTTACAGCAAACATTTTCAAGTGTTCATGGTGCTCTTTTATTTTACTTCAACACATATTGCTTAAAACTTTCTTAAAAGAAAATGTTACTATGATAAAGCAGCAAAAACAACACCCTGGAAAGTCTGAATGTTTCTTCTTTCAATCCACCCTGACAAACCTTCAGTCAAATGGGACAGAAGTAAGTTTCATTCGCAGCTCTTTGACTAGTCCAAACCAGTCCAAACCAGTCTAAACCAGTCTAAAACCAGACTAAACCAGTCTAAACCGATTCAAACCAGTCTAAACTAGTCCAAACCAGTCTAAAACCAGACTAAACCAGTCTAAACCAATTCAAACCAGTCTAAACTAGTCCAAACCAGTCTAAAACCAGTCTAAAACAGTCCAAACTGGTCTAAACCAGTTTGAATCAGTCCAAACAAGTCCAAGACAGTCTAAACCAGCCTAAACCAAACCAAACCCGTCTAAACTAGTTCAAACCAATCTAAATCAGTCCAAACCAGTTCAAACCAGTCCAAACCAGTCTAAACCAGTCCAAACCAGTCTAAATCAGTCCAAACCAGTTCAAACCAGTCCGAACCAGTCTAAAACCAGTCTGAACCAGATTAATACCGGTCCAAACACTTGACACAGGTTAAAGGGTTAAACAGGTGAATGAAGCACTTCTTTCGGACACTGTGGCACAAACACAAACTAACACTGACGCTGCCTCAGTCCACAAACGCTGTGCATGCACACATTTAGTCTTTGTATAAAATATTCAAAGTAAAAACTGTACACCAGCACACAGACTCATGGGAAATGAGCGAGTGCACCAGTCGATCAAACAGCAGAGAAACAGGAAGGCACAAAAAACAGCAGGAGGATGTGTCTGAAATACACAGTTCACATAATTTCATCCAAAAAAGCAGATTTTAAACCAACAGTCTGTGTCTGACTGTTCACACTGCAGTCATTCGGATTCCAGGACTTCCCAAGATACTTTGGGTTGTATTGTCAGCTGCAGTTCTTCTGTTGGCCACTAGATGCTACTAAAACTATAAATATATTTGTCAATTAAAGTAAGTGTTCAAGCCAGGTTTATGGTTTGTTTTATATTAAGTATTAGGTTCAGCTCTAAAAAGGATTTCTGGTGTGAACCTGAGTGTAAATCATTTACTCACTGAGTATGTTACTAAAATGACCCAAAAGAAACATAGACAAAATACTGCATGCACAATGACAATAACATGAACATGTTCTAACCTCATGAAATCAACATTAAATCAGAATTTTGACACTGAAAAGAAATGAAAAGGGGACTTTCAGTATGAACAGAGCTGTTAAGTTACTGTGAAGAGAAAATAATGTAATAAACATTCACACTCAAAGAGTTCAGTACAGCAACAGACAAGTACAGTGTAATTACAAAAAAGAAAACACTCAAAAATGCATTTTGTGATGCCAAACATCCCCGAAATCATATGAATTAAACTAACCTAATTAGCACTGAATGCAGCAGTGACGATATATTAGCTCTCAAATAAATACCACACTGACACAATAGTAAATAAATATGAAATTCAAGGTTATTAGTTGCAAAGTAACACCGACTGAATGTGGATTCAGACAGAGATCAGTGATAATATGCAGCCAAATCACAGGCTCACCTCAAATACAGCTTCACACAAACAGACTTTAAACAAATATTTCATGTTCTTTGTGTCTGAACTCTGGGCCTCTGCAGTTTAAAGGACATTTATCAGTTATTTTAACATTTATTATTGTTTTTCCACCCTCTGTGCACTGTCTGACCTCATATCAAACAGATAAAACTAATCTTTAGGGTTGATGACATCTTGTCTGGACCCTAACTGTGACCTTTCCCTAACCCTAAACATGTTGTTCTTGTCTCTACATTTATCAAAAATCCAGCTGTGATTTTGCTCACTTTAATATCATGTCCACAGCTGATCAGGGTGGATGACACACAGAATACATACAGAATCTCCATTCACCACAGTGCATTTGGACATTTTTCAGGTGGAATTAAGCTGGTGAAAAGTGTCGGCTGGTCGTGTTTCCTAGTTCTAGTTCTAAGTCCCGAGCTCATACATGTAACGCAGACACACACTTTCAGATCCAGTCACTCAGTCAGTCAGATAAGGCTTGTTCATGTGCTGTTCTGTTGTTCTCTGCTAAAACAGTCCTCAGAAGGAAAAAAAAAAAACCTTAAGTTGCATTGAAATGACTCAAACATTGAAGTAGGCACACATCAAAGACATGAGGGTGTTATTTAGGAAGTCAAATGTATACGGGGTCTCTGGAATAAGGATTCGTAATTCAAGGAAACAAGTACACTCACCATTTAATTATGCTGAGAAGTGAGTGTTTCTACTGGTAAAATTAAATGTATACAGTTAATGTTGGTGGGGGGTTAACTGCAGACTCCATATAAACTCAGCAGAGCAGCACAGCAGTCACATCCAACCCAGTAGGAGCTTCTAGTAGAAAACATTACAAAAAAACATTACATAATAAAGTCATGGACGACAGAAACCAGAATGCTGTTACTGAGGACTTTCTGCAGCATTGTTTTAAACAACAATCAACCAAAAAGTAAAAGAGAAACAGTCCCAAAGCGCTTGCACACATCAGTCAAAGGTATTGATGTTTGTGTTGTTGGCAGCAGGTCTGCGGCCCGGCTGGCCCCGCCCCTTCCTCCTTTCAGGGGGTGGGTCTACACATTGATGGCGTGAGCGTGCTTCTTGCACAGCGGTTTGTCTTTCTTGGAGTAGAAAGGTTGGCCCTCCAGGTTCACATGGCAGACCTGCAGTAACAGACCAACGGTAACAGAGATCAGGACTGACACACATGAAACCTGCTGCAAATGTTTGGTTTGGACGAACGACGAAACATTACTGTGGATCAGATCGGCTGCACTGGGTCCAGTCTGCGTGAATAAGGAACCAGTCACCAGTGGAGGAGCTAATGCTAATGCTAATTCCTACCAAACACTTGAAGACTTAGAAAAGATGCTGCTCAGACTAAATAATGACGCCTTCTCACAATTAAGCAGAATGTGTCAAGTCATGGAGTTTTCAAGGAGTCACACACAAGAGGATTTTACAAAGACAGTGTATCCTGTAGGGCCACTGACTCTAAGAGCTGCAGTTATCGATTATTTTTGTAATCGATGAATCTATCGATTATTTTCTTTGATTCAATTAAATGATTATTTGAGTAGGCAAAAATAAAAAGTCAAAATGTGAAACAGACATGTTTGAAAATGACAAACACCTTGCCCTTTATTCCAAAACCAGCTGAAACTACAACCACAAAAGTAGATAAAAGTAAAAGGATATAGAAAAAATATCTATATTGAAATAACAATAACAGTATAAAAGTATATATAAAAATATCAATAGATATAAACAACAACAAAGTCCTATCTATAAACAATATGTGCACTTACAGTCTTCAGCACATTTGGATCCAACTTATACCAACTGAACATGGAACTAACATACACATTTGTGTTGATCCTGGCGTCATTCGCTTCACAATAAGCGTCCGTTTGAAACACAGCAGTGGAACCAATGTTTAGTGACAGCAAAATTAATTTTCAATGAATCTGAGTCAATTAATCGATTAATAATTTCAGCTTTAGATTTACATTTAACGTCCAACAGTCTGTGTGTAGCGATCCTCGGTTTGAGCACCAACAGGACGAAGTGGACTCTGCTCTATTTAAATGGAACATGGGTTAAAAGGTATTTTATTTATGATGTCTTCTGCTTCTTATTGGGCGCTGAGGGGAACACACTTACTGTTAACAATGTTAGCCATCAAATCACCCAAGATAACTAAATGGAAGTTTTCAGTCATGTCGGTGGATAGAACAACAGCTTGTCCAGTCATTTTAAGACATTGGAAGGCATCAGAAATTCCACAGGTGAAAGAACGGGTCTGTGCAATGACTGAAACTGCATCCTATCAATGTATGCTTAGTGGGGGTGGGGGGCTTGGGACAGGTTTTGGGACTACATAAAGGTGGACAGGTATGCACGTATGAATGTATGAGTGCATGTGCAGGTGTGCGTGTACAGACACATGCATATATTAGTTGATATTATTATGTATCCAACTTCTTTTGTATTTGCTGCCTATCTTTTTTTTATGTTCATAAGACAAAAACATGTTGAGTCTGTCACCAGAGATAATTGTTAATTATATATTACCTGTTCCTGCATGGAGAAACATATTAAGTTTGCCCCAAATCTAGGACCATGTGCCACAGGAACAGTTTTGTTCCTGCTGCTGTTTCTCTTTTAAATAAGCTGTGATGCACTTGCTTTGTTTTAATTCTTGGGTTCTGGCTTATTTTAATGTGGTCTTAACTTATTTATCATTTATTTATCTATTGTCCCTTGTATTATATTATATCATTATATCATGAAGTTTTCATCATGCTTTTTACTGTTTCTACATTGGCATTTTTAGTGATATCTGATGACTTTTATTTATTTTAGTCTGTTTTTTTATCTGTTTATTTCTAGTCTGTTTTAACCATGATCGGTGAGCTGCTGGGGGAACCTGTCCATGTCTTTTGTCTGGGCTGTTTTGAATCTGTCCCCTGTATGTGTCCTGTGGTTTGAATATTTTTTGTGTTTGAGATGCCCTCTCCAGACTGCAGAACAAATCTACCTACAGGTATTAAAAAAGTCACCTTGAACCTTGCCATGAACCAAGCCTTTGAAAAGTTCAATAAAAACTTGAATTAAAAAAAAAAAAGCCATCAAGTCTTACTTATCAAAAATACCAGAGTTCTGTCAAATGTACAAAGGGAGATATGTTTTGTGTGTGTGTTTCTTGCTCTTACCGCGCAGACAAAGCAGGTGTCGTGCCAGGTGTGACCCAGAGCCTCGATGAACTTATCACCAGCTTCAACTGGGAAATCACAGCCGTGACACTTAGTGCTGAACAGTGCAACATAATCTAATGGACACAGAGACAGAGATGGGGTCACACGGTGTCATGTCCTCAGCTCAGTCTGACCTTTAGCCTAAACAGGGTGACGTTGCTGTTGTACCTTTCTCACAGTACGGCTCTCCATCCTCCATGTGGAAGAGGCTGTTTCCAAAGGCTTTACCACAGGCTGCACACACGAAGCAGGTGGTGTGCCACGTCTGCCGCAGAGCATGCATCACCTCCTGGAACGCACAACATCCAGAGTCAACACCAGTGGATCGTACCTGGGTGGAAATCAACCTCTGGGCCTGAAAAATCAAGTTCTGACTCCAAAACAAAGTCAAACTCTAAAGACCCCTGTGGACATGTTTACAGCCGAGTACAGTTATGGGATCAATAGATCATATATGACAGTACTTATCAGAACATATCTTAAACTCTTAATCTTGTCTAATTTACTAAAAGATGATGCACTTATTAGAACCAGAACCACATCTAGGCCTTGATGCCAACTTAGCACTTTTCCTATTTTGGTAGTGCACAGTGACCCACCCCCATGATCTTGGTGTTGCAGCGAGCGCAGGTCGGGGCGAAGAACTCCTCGTAGCAGTTCTCACAGTAAACATTATTCTGTTCTTCCACAAAACTGACGTCGGCCAGAGACATGTGGCAGTAGTGGCAGTTAAACTCCTCTGGGTGCCAGGACCGGCCAAGGGCCACCAGGAAGGGGCCCCTGAGGACATTAAAAAACATGTTATTACTTAGAATAAAGCACTAAAGTCCTTTTAAGGTAAGTAAGCTAAAGGAACTATATGATAGATTTGAAATTTGAGTTATTTCGTTCTTTGTGCTGGTTGTTTTTTTAATGTTAGACATCTGTTTACGTCCAATTGTCTCCATTTATTACATTCACGATAACATCCACAAAACACTGATTTTTATGTATAGGATTGTGCTTCAGGTCCTTCTAGGCTTCTCTTCATTTGTTGGACAGTGTGCAATAGGGCTGCAACCACTTGTCGACTAATTGACAAATAATGGCAATATTAGTCAAAAACTAGTTAGTTTAGTTAGTGACGTCATGCACTTTTGTTTAAAGACAAACATTTATTTCATCACTGATTGCAACTTTAGAATATTCAGTTGTTTGTTTAACAAACGTTTTTATGTATTCTAATTGTTGTGCATAAAGTGTTCTTAAAGAAAATAAACTGTCTCATTGCTGCAATAAATAAAAATAAAAACCATTGTTTTTTGTGTGTTTTTTAAAGATCAAAATCTGACTAGTTGACTAGTTGTTAAAGTAGTCGATGATTTGTGGATTATTGAAACAGTAATTTGTTGCAGCCCTACACTGTGCAACACATGAGACATCAGATACAAACCATCAAATACAGACCAACACAACACAGATGCCAACACAAACTTTATACGAGGACATAAAGTGTGAATTTTACATAATGAAACTGAGGTTGTTCTTGTATTATTGACCCATTACTGCAGTATTTACTTGCACAATCATGCCATCCATTACATTTTCCAAAGATAACAGACATATATGAGCAGATATTGAACAGATGTAACATACCTTATGATGTTGTTGCAGGATGCACACAGAGGCGTACGACTACCGGCTGCAAACCTCTCCGCCCTCTGAGCTACACCTCTGGCCACAGGAGGGAATGGGGCGGGGCTGGGGGTGATGGCTGCGGGGCTTGGTGTAATAGGGGCGGGACTGGGAGCTGGAGGTCCAGCAGGGGAAGGGTTGGGGATGTATGCAGGAGGAGGGGGTGCAGCCTGAGGTAGGGGCTGCACTTTAATGCTGGTGGTAGTCATCTTACTAGGGTCAAATTTATCTGCAAAGTTGGTGTCGGTCACCCATGGAGGCCTGTTGGAGGAGGGGGCAGCACCTAGAGGTGGGGCTGGAGCTGCAGCAGGAGGGAAAGGCTGGGGAGGGATAGGGGCAG
>JAPQRP010000009.1:33077132-33090276 GCA_037367295.1 Apogon hyalosoma | reverse complement strand
TTTGAAAAAGTAATGAGCCTATTCTGAGAATGTAAGGAGTATAAAGTACAGATATTTATGCAAAAATGTAGGGAGTAAAAGTAAAAAGTAGCAAGAAAAAGAAATACTCAAGTAAAGTACAGATACCTAAAAAATCTACTTAATTACAGTAATGAAGTACGTACACTTCATTATGTCCCACCTCTGGTTTAGACTTAAATGTGGACAAATGCATCCCACAGAACTCCTGGCAGACCAGATGTGAGCTCATGCTAAAATGCATCCTAAGTGTGATCAGACCATGAATCATAGCTGAAGACATGATCCAGTTTATCAGGATGGATGTTAAGGCAAGTTCTGAACAAGGCCTTTGGTTTTGGTCTTGATGCATTCTAGAACTGAAACGATTAATTGATTAATCGACTTGAATTGATTAAAAAATATATAATTTTACTGAATCGAAGCTTTGTTTCTTTAAATTTGCTGCTGCTAAACATTGGTTCCATTACGCTTCACACAGACGCTTATTGTGGCACACGAGACCAGGATCAATACGAAGGCCGTTTCTTAATAAGCGTTCTTGTCTGTTCTTCCATTCTCATGATCTCATGAAACGTCATCAGTCAGGGCCAGAGTACTGTTTCAACTGAAAGTCTGTACAAACCAAGAACACACGGAATATCCGGATGTTGTTCTTGTCTGCTAGCTTAAAATCAAGGATGTACTGGTTGGTGACTCGTGTACACTTGGCCAGGAAATATCCCAAGATGCACTTGTTGCTACTCTCAAATTCTATGGTGGGTTCTGTGATAACTTAATTCAGAAATGTTTAATTGAATAGATGACCGTAACGAGATGATGTGATATAAGGTTAGAACACGAGCGAGTGGCAGAATAGTGAGAAATATGTCTTTATTATCATAGTATGAGATTCAACTAAATTTATTCCCGCTTTTAAAAATATAATGTAAATAGTAAATGTAAATAGTTGTACAAATGTACTGAAATCAAACCACGTGAGATTTTGGTGATTTGAGGGAAATTCATTAGGGAGCAGAGCCAGGGAGAAAAGTTCACAGAAGTTCACAATTACACAGCCGTTGAATTACGGAAACTTGCATTCTTAGGAAGTCTGTTCTCTGGGACTGTTCTTACCAAGCCCATACTCGCTGAGTTCACAAGACCGTACTCCTGAAAATATTGAGAAACGGCCAAAGTTGTGTGTTAGATGTTCAGTTGTTAGTCAGTTGGATCCAAATGTGTTAAGGACTGCAGTGCACATACTGTTTATAGATGTTATTGAACTTGTTTGTTGTTGTTTATATAGAAATATTTTATATACACTTTTATAATGTTGGTATTGTTGTTATTTCTATATAGATATTTTTTATATGTCCTTTTACTTCTATACTTTTTGTGGTTGTTGTTTCAGCTGGTTCTGGAATAAAGGACAAGTTATTTGTCATTGTCAGACATATCTGTTTCACATTTTTCTATTTTTTTTTCATCTATTCAAATAATCCTTCAATAAAATAAAATAATTGATAGGTTAATAGATTACAAAAATATTCTATAGTTCCTGCTCTACAATCTATAAATAAAACACATGACATTACTTAACACTGACGTAATCAGAGTCTGTCCATTAGTCCACAATCAATACACTTTTACAATGGCTGGTCATGACTCGTGTTTGATGACGTGTCTGCCCGATCTATAGGAACATACAGACGTAATTGGTGTGTTTGTGTGTGTGTGTTTGCCTGCAGAGAAGTGACAGCGCTCTTTACAGTTCACGACATTTTGGAAACCATTCACAGTTATACGAGTAGGGTGTGAGACAGTGTGTGTATGTGATACAGTATTTAATGAAGGGGAAGGGTGGTGTGTAAGTGGATCTCTCCATCAGCATTAACTCCACACTATTGACCTCAGAGTCACTTTAAAACACCCCCGTCCCCCGTGTGCCGTGCACTTGTGAACAGTTTGGCATTTTAAACAGCTTTTAACTGGGTGGCCCTGTTCAGTTAAAGGTCAGCTCAGTACAACAATGCAAGGATACACGATCATTTAGAGGAGAAAATATGGGTTCATCTGAAAAAAAAAAAAAAAAAACAGTGTGTGAATGTGCTGTGGTGTCCCCAGGGTGGTGGGGGGGTGGAGGTGAAAAAAGACCAGTCATGAGCCATTTTTAAACAGAGATCCCACTATACCTCACCTCCTGCCACATGAACCAAACAGAGCTGGTTCAAAGGCTGATCCTACATGACTATAACTCCACAACTCTAGATCACAAACTTCACTTTTAGACAATATGAGCCCTCAGCAACAATTACATCTGAAAAAGTAGAGTCAAACCAGTTGGTCAAAAGGATCAGTTTGGTGATAACCTGCCACATCTAGTTAGCCAATAAGATGTTCAGAAATATCATTATTGGGATTTACAGTTCTCCATAGTTCATTACATTGTAGTTTAAACAAATACAAAATCAATAGTTTCTTGTTTTACTTAATAATGAATTATTTGTTAATATTGAAATGGCAGTGAGATTACAAAATTTGGTTTTAATGGAAGTCATTGAGGCATTTTTGGCCCTGAATGTATGTGAGGGAGTATTTGACACAAAAAGTAGGGGTGCAACAGTACAGGTAGCCCATGGTTCGGTCCATACCTCAGTTTTTGGGCCACGGTTAGGGTTTTATTTTGCTTGTCAGCAAAAACTGAATTTCACAGTAGGAACAAATTCCATCACTGTACTGAATAAAATAACACTTTCTGTACTGAACAATAGAACCCTTTCTTATTCCTTGACTACTTGTATACAGTCATATAAAACAGACATGGGAACACACAAGGCCCAAAGGGTGCTTTTTTTAAATAAATAAACTGCTGTTCTGCATAGGGATGTAAAAGAACACGTGGTATAAAAACGCCATGGTTATCTACAGTACGCATGTCCTTATTATAGTGTCACAGTACTGTATGTGTGTCAGAGTCCTGTACCGGGTCAGGTACCCGCGGGAACTTAAAAGTGGGTTACTGTGTAGACAAGGTGTTTAATCATGGGTTGGTTGTGGGTCAAATGTACGCGGGTACGGGCGGGTGCCGGTTTTGGAAAAGTGGTGGATCTGTGCAGGACTCTGATGTGTGTTGAGTCTAAAGCCACTTCTGTGTCCGTTGTCTCTCACTGAGGGCGGGGCTTTCCCACACTGTGCTCACATGCATGTCAAACGAGCGAGCAAGAGAGAGAAGAATCAATCAGTTGCAAAACCGAAAAACCACTGTCCGTAAGGGTGGACTGTCCCACGCAGGGCAGACCGAATGGTACACGGTTTTCCCGAGTACCATTGCATCCCTACTACAAACTACTCATGCAATCCAATCAGTTTTGTTGTTAATCTTTGACATATCCAAGACTCTGATCACCACCAATGTCCCACCCCACTACTATTTATTATCCAGACAATAACAAATGTTTTGCATCTTTGTGATATATAATTCAAGTTGTTTAGGAGATTTATTGAAAAAAGCCCCCCAAAATATTGATGTATGATGATTTTATAGTATCTTTTTGTGCATGTACATTTTTGCCACAAAGATGTCCAGAAAATTTGCAAATTAGTAAATTTGAGGAGGACATAAGTTAAAGCAACTGAGCTGAAAGTGCAACAACTTCCAAAGCTTTTCATCACCTCCTCACAAAGCCAAAGTTACATCCATAAGTGATACTCTGAGTTAGAGTGAGCTGATGCATATCACAGCTGCTGCTACAACTGAACAGAAAATGATTTAGGTCTAAAAGCATTTGAGAGAAGTATGCAAAGACTGCTCTCTAAGATAGTTTCAGTTATTGTTTTTACGTCTCTGGGGTCACAGTGAATATTGGAACAGCAGAGCTGAGTGGATCTGAGGTGATAGATGTTACCATCACTATTACAGCTCACACCAAATTCAGAAAACCTCAGTTCGGTCCATAATTATAATTATAGACACGCTCATATCTAAAGTGACATTTATAGGGAGATGAGTGCAATTTAACTGAAATGTGTGAACCTTCTTCATATGACCTTTCACAATAATAAAATAAGAAAGATGAGCACATAGATGAAGACAGAGGTGAGTAATCCCAGGTTCATCAAGTCAAAGTCCTGCCATGTATTGGTTCCAACCTGTTCACTGAACCAGCCCATTCTGATGAGCACAACTCCTCATCCAGGTAGATGGAGAATGAGTGGAATCACCTGTGTTCAGTGAACAGGCTGGAACCAACACATGGAAGGACTCTGACTTGATGAATTTGGGATTACCCACCTCTGGATGAAGATGCTCTGTTTGAAGCAGGTCGAAGGATGGAGGGAGTGAAAAGTACAGAAGAAGACGACAAAATAAGAAGACAAAGAAGAAGATGATGAAGAAGAAGACAATAGAGAAGAGGAAGAAAACAACAACATGGAAGATGACCTAAGAAGACGACAATTAATAATAAGATGACAAAGAAGAAGAAGAGGAGGAGAAAGAAGACAAAAAAGGAGGAGAAGGAACAGCTGACAAAAGAGGAGGAGAAGTGACTTTCATTGTCATAATCTTCCAGATCACTTGAGGTTGAATCATACTCCTTGAATCCTGTTTTATTCATCTCTCATAAACTGTAGGTGAGTTCAACAGTTTTCCTGTAGTTTTCTGTAGTTTCATTAATTCATCTGACTAGAATCTCTGCATTTTTGCAGTCACTTATCTTACATTTTGATCAAATGTTCCCCTTATTTACTTGAACTTTATCTTACTCTCAGTCATATTTATTATCATAAAGTCTTGTGTTTCAGGGATGTGTGACTGCTGTTTGTTGTACTATAATAAAACAAATGAAGTTGTAAAGTAGAGACGTTACTGCATCAGTTTGGGTTCAAGAACTTGTTGGAGCTGAAAATTATTGGTCAGTGCAGGAATTATGGAATATTATTATTATTATTATTATTCTATTCTTCTAGGCTTTTGACTGTTAGAAACTCTGACTTAATCGAGCTTCATGTGCTTCTGGTCATTAATACAGTGGAGTGTGATTCCACAGGCATCGCCACTAAAAGTCGAACCTGTGAAAACCTGAATGAACTCACTACTAACCTCCTAATTCCACTAAATTCTACTGGATAAAACCAGCTGTTTGTCTCCTCCTCTTTTCGGATGTCTCGCGCTAACTCCGCCCACGCGCGACACCGTACAAGCACATCCTGAAAACACACACTGAGCTCGTGACACCTGTTGAACCGGACCCCGTCCCAAACCTCCGAAACCGGCTCAGACCTGTGCGTGTACCCACCCGGGTCGTAGCCGGGTCACGGGAGCCGGGCCGAGCCGGGTCCACTTGTTGCCGGTTTGTTCCCGTATTGACGTCGGATTAACGGGTGACAGACACGGACACGAACAGGTGGGAACCGTTACGAAGACAGTACCTGTCTGTCCCGGGTCCCGTGGGTCCCCGTGGGTCCTTGAACCGCCACGAACCGACCGAACGACCGGGACGACCTGAGCTCAGGGACGTGGAGGGGGTGGAAGGGGGTTAGCGTGGATTTACATTAGCAGGGTTTTCATTTAAAGAGGCAGGACCCGAGAAAGGCTCAGGGACGGAGGGGAGGCCGGGGACGGAGGGGAGGCCGGGGACGGCGTGGACGTAAGGAGACGGGAGAACAGGAGCGCCTGGACGGGTGGTCAGAGGGGGAGACTGGGGATGGAGGAGTCAGGGGGGGAGACCGGGGATGGAGGGGACAGAGGGAGACCATGGAAGAAGGGGAGACCCAGGAAGGAGTGGACAGGGGAGACTGGGGTCAGAGGGGGACCCAGGACAGAATGGATAGAGGAAAGACTGGGGTCAGTGGGGGAGATCGGGCCCAGAGTGGCTCCACAAATCTAACGCCACATACACCAAACCCCACCTCAACTACAGTGTCAACTACTATTACTATATGTTGAAGTGTTTTATAAAATATGAACAGGCAACAAAATCTATTTAAAGTGGACCTGAAACACATCACAGTGTTAGTGTGGTGTATTTTCTTTCCCTACGTGTCAATGTAATAAAAAAAATATGTGCTATTCACTTGGTTTCATCAGGAAACTGGACTGTTTGTCACCAAACAGCTGATGGCGTCAGTGGTGGGTTCATGTCTGCCTTCGGCTGATTCACCAGGAAGAGTTACTGAAGTAAACACACGATTGTTGAGATAGATGGATATCATAACCTATAACTAAAATTATAGTGATGCTAATTAATTATTGTAATTAATCTGACCTTGTATATGTCCTATATTACCTGTATATGTCCTTATTTGTTGTATATGTTTCTCATCTGTTGTATAGTGTTATAGATATTTCAGCTGTTTTTGTAGTACTGTAGTAGTATATATGTATTTTATATCTTGTAGCTTTCATACATTGCTTAGGCTACATTTTTCAGTAATTTGTGTGATATTTTGTGTGATATTTTATATAGTCTTTTTTGTTTTATACAGTCAGTTGTTTTTGCTGCTAAACAGAACAGAGCTGCTAAATGAATGCTTTTGCGCTGGCTGGGCACTGGGGGTGGGATGCCAACTGACGGGTGGTTCAATGACAGCTCGTTGTCTTATGACAATGACAGTAAACTGAAACTTGAACTTCATTGTTCCTGCGACAGTGACAATAAAGATCTATTCTATTCTATTCTATTCTATTTACAGTATCTGGTTCCTTTAGATAAACTGATCCTGATCTAGTCCTGTCACATTAACTATGATCATATTTAATGTAGTCTCATTATACTATTATGAGCATGTTATAATGACATAATGTGACTTATGTCCTACAACCATCTCAGTAATCATGTGTTTACTTCAGTGACTCTTACTGATGAACTCAGGGATGTTGTCAGCTAACTGGTTGTGAATTATTGTAAATATTCAGTCTACTAAAATATCAGGTAGTTGCTAGACTGTGAAGCTACTTATTTTATTGTGTTTTTTTCTTGTTTTGTGTTAAGGATTGGTGTCTTTTTTATCATTACATTATGTAACTTAATTCAAATATTGTTCTTTTACTTATTTTGGCTGCAGGATCCCTGATGGTTATTCTACCATTTTTGTGTAAATAAATTCTGATTATTTTGATGGCAAAACCCTTGACCCACTGGTCTTTCTTTGCAGATTGGAGTCATACTTTGTGTATGTTCAGGTTACCTGAGGCCTGGTGTAACAGCACTTAAAGTTAACACACACCCATTATAAGAACATGTTTACAAGAATATTGAATTAATAGACACAGATATTTCCCGCCTCCGTTTTCAATAATAACATTGTATACATCAGATCATATTCAGCAATTTTCATCTACACAAGCCCAGATAATTATGCAGTAGAGCTCCATCATGGGGTCAGGGTCAGGATAAACAAAGGTCGCACACATGACGATGTATGTTTAGTCACATACTGTGATGTTCAGGATCCTAAAACTCTGCTTCCTCTGGTACATTTGTGTGCACAAAAACAGAGTTTTACAAAAGCTCCACTTTGGCCAGAGATTTCAGAAATAATCATTATCAGTGACATAAACCAGAATTTTTATGTGGATGAAAGGCAATGCATGAGAAAATATCAGTTTTTCCAGATACCAGCTCCAGCTCTACATGCAGGGCTGGTTCCAAGCATTTTGGCGCCCTAGGCGAGTTATGTACCAAATTGGGTTTATAGATTGCCAGTGACCCAGAATAGATCTGATTACATTTTGGTAAAAGTAGGTCAAAGTTCAAATTTTTTGTGAATTATTATATAATTTTTCCCCATTTACTTATAATGGCTGAGATTTGTCTATGCTGTCTATGTCTATGATGACGTCAGCACATGCACAGACATGGTAACATCAGCTGGATCGATGCCAAAAAAAAGCTACAATACATGCGAGGGGCGGGGTTTGTTGTGCCTGGAACCACTTGTCACTGTTTTGCATCAGTATGAGGTTTAATTGACTCGTGACAGCATTTTATGTTTACTATTTTGATCTAACGATGTATATTTAGAGACAGATTACCACAGGCCAATGCTTTGTTCCTGCTGTGAAGCCTTTACATGTGACATTTTGAATTTGACATTTATGAAAGATCAGAAATACCACAGTAATTTATTTTACATTTATTGCATTTATGTATTTAACACAGGCAATGCAAGAGAGTGGCAAGAACACTGTTTTTATATCAGAGCAGGTAAAAATAAACAGACTAAAACCTTAATGTTTCACACAGTCTCTTTGAGAATGAGCTGTGTGTCTTAAAACCCTTTAACAACCATTATGTCTATATATGAATGACCCCCCCCCAAAAAAAAAAAAAAAAAAAAAGATTATTAAATATAACCTAATGACATATTTCAATATAGGTATGCTACATAAAGGCCAATTAGAAAACTTAATTGCCAATAATTTTTCTATTTTGGTAATTGTTTGGAAATCACGAGCACTAAAGTATACTTTATTCAAATATATCATCATGTAAGAAGAGTAAAGCATTTTCAAACTCTACCTTTTGAAGCATCATGAAGTCCAAACATGTAGCTATCAGGTGTTATTTATAGTCCTTCAGTCTATAAAGAACCAGAGTTTTTGAAAAATCTAAACATTCTTTCATAAAAGTGTTCTACAGTTATTCCACATGCATATTATTGTACAACAACCTTTTTTTTGGGGGGGTATTTGTGAACTTTGATTCTAAAAATGAAATCCATAAATCCGAGTCCCCCACTGGCATTTTCATCATCGTACCATAGCAGAGCATGCTCTTATTTGCCATAAAATTGTATGTCTGTCATTTAGGATTTCATCCATCATCAGTTTTCCATTAGTGTGTTTTTGATTAAAGGAGACAGAGATCATCTATGGATGATTGATACACAGATGTCTCACTCTGTTGTGATGCCAAATCCCATCTTTGATGCATCCAAGTGCATTTAGCTACTTTGCAGGAAGGATCACTTACAAAAACTCATACGTTTTTGTTTGCATTTTGCTTTTGTTATTTTATAATTTCTAAATTTTCTACATTTCTTGATATCTTGCTTAGCTGTATACAGTTTTTATATGGTGGTACACAGTCAGGTGGTGTACACTATGTTTCATTAATGATATGAAAGACTCTGGCTCCCATAAGGTTGGACCCAGAGCTCTTCAATTTCATACAGGTGTAATTAACAAGATGTAGGCTAGAAGATATGTAGTGATGTGGAGTGAATCTGGCACTAAGTATACTGTAGGTACTGTCATTCACATTTGACATATTTTAGGTGTTTTAGTCATGTTTGAACTGATCTAATGTAGTTTCAACAGTTTCAACAAACATACAATAGAGAATGTTCTGATGTTGATGTTTTCCAATGATGTGTCATACATTACCTTTATCACTTGTTTCTGATTGAAGGAATTCTAAGGGTTACAGTCAAGATGATATAACTGTTCCCGGTCTCCCCTACTCATAATTCATCTAAACCAGGCCGGGCAATTAATTTTCTTATAGGCCACATGAGAAACTCTGGTAGTTGCCAATGCACTTGCAGCTCTGTTCAATATAGGCTATATCTCTATAAAAACAGTAAATGAAACAATGCAATGATGCAATGAAAATGTGGAGCACAGAATACAACTGTTTAATGAATATTCACAAAAACATTTTCGAAAATATGTAAAACCAGCTCCACTTTAACTTTACATGAAAAACAATAAATTAATCCAGCTTTGTTTGTCTGCGTATCTCAGTTTTGTTTCTTTTTTACCTCTGACTTCAGTGAAGAAAAACTTAGAAGTCCATGTCTTGTAGAAAACTCTGCATTCTGAATCAGTCTTTCTTTTTTTTGGTATTAGCTGACACCTTCATAGGCTGAAACTGACGAACAAACCAATCAGTACATTAGCCTTATGCTAAGTACAGAAAGTATGTGTGAAAAAATGTTAATTTAGCAGATCCTTCAAAATAAAAGTAGTGTGTTGTATTGGTTGCATCTATTACAATGATTTATATTTGCATTGACATACAATGCCCAGGTCTGATCTAAACTAAAGCTACCAATCTGTCTGAAAACTATAAATACTAAACTGGACATTGTTGAATATTTAACTTCCATGTTAATTCATAAAGTTCATCAATGCAATAAGTGAATGACACTGTTACAGGTTTACAGCATTAGTACATATTTTCAAAGTATTAATAATAACAAGCTCAAATTTAATTGAGATGTCGCCATTTGTTTTGAAAAGTTACAGCGAATAAATCTGTTGAAGTTGAAATAAAACCTACAAATTTCAATAACCAGAAACAGAAGAATCTATAGACAAATGAACGGTCTCAGACTTATTCATTGATTCTAAATGTAGTCCAGATCTATTGGTTTTCTGTGTGTGATAAAGAACAGCTGGAGATCGAACACAGTGAACAATATTTATTTATAAAAATAAATAAAAGCAACACTGAAGTAAACAGGAGTAATAACTTTACAATAAACCATCTCTTCTTTTCTCCACACATCACTTTTCCAGATCACAAACCAACATAGACTAATACATCAAATGTCTGCATTTATATTCAGCATCAATGTACATTCAATCATTTTCCACTGCAACGAAATTACTGCCCTAAGACATGAACGTTAATGTGGGTGGTGACCAGTTTGAAGACCTGGGGGGAAATATCACCACATATTCATCTCTAAGACTTTAGAGTTGAGCTTTTACATTACTTTATTTCATTTTCTTGCAGTTAAATCATCACTTTAAATCCCGTCAGGGCTGGTAACTATCAGCACTAAGGTGTTAAAAAGTTTAGTTTTAGTGACAGATCAGTTTACCATGAATAATGATTTGCTTCTGGTTTGTTGACAGACCTAATAAGATTCATTTGATCTAAGACTGAATAATTATTTATCTTAAATCAATAAAACACCTTCTGGTTAGGCTTAGCTGTTTAAGCTCAGTTAAATGTCTGTTTACTCAAAGTGTTCTGCTCCTATTTTATTAACAGACATCCATTATAACAGCTTAAATACTTTTCATCCGAGGTTGGCTACAGTGACTTTTATTCCTTTTACTGCACTTGAATAAACAGGTCCGGTCTGTTAGCGTTAGGATTCTCTTACAAGTTACGTTTTAGTCAAAATGCGGTTTATTAACAAACATTTTGCTTCTGTTCTTTTTTTTTTCCCCATCTATTTTAATTACTTTGACATTGGGATGATCTGATTGGGCTAATGGTTCTGTGTTTTACTGATCTAAGATGAAGGTTTATCAACCCTGTTACCTTTCTTTGCTTGTCTTTTCACCTTCCATTTTCCCCACACGTTTTGCTTCAGTTTGTGAATAATAATTTTTTTAATGTCTAGTAATTAGATTGCTAATGAACTTGGTCCAGTAATTAGTTTCACAGCCAAAGCACTGAAGCTAATAGTTTAACAGTTTTGTAATCCTGCTTTAGAATATGTTCATTTAGTCATTGTCTTATATCAGCGACAAAAACATTAAGGGTTCATTTTCCCATTTAAACAGTTTAGTGAGTCCTGTACAAACTAACATCAATTATTCAGTTTAGCAGTTAAGACGGATTGGTTCGGACACTTTTGCAGGATCAGGGGTTTTATCATAGATTTATTATCAGTTGTCTCCACTCCAGCCTTCTTATCACTTTCCCTAGTGGCAACTTGCAGTACTGCAGCTAAAATCTCACCTGACCCAAAAAGCAGTTTTCCCATAAACTAAGGCTACGTGCAGACTGCAGGTAAATGTGGCCCAAATCCATTTTCTTTGTCCATATGTGACCTGTGTCCGACCTGTTAAAGACAGTTTAACAACACAACTCTGATTTTTTCAAATCCTACCCAGAACACTTTCATACGGTCCGAAATCCAATACGTATCCAATATTTTGCAATGCGACTTTAGTCTGAACGGCCACGTCGCATTTATCCAACCTTTACATCATTGAAGTGCGACAAACCTCACAATTCATGCATCCCAGGAGTATTTAATTCTATAAACACAGTGCGTGCCTACATGGTCACGAATTACATCAGGACCGCTTTTACGCATGTGGGTCACGTCAGGGTCGCATTCTATTCATACTCAGAACTGATAGAAGTCACATTTAATGTGTAATATGAATGAGTACACGCAAAAAAAATCGTATTTCACCAAAAAATCTGAATTGTGCATTAAGACCTGCTGTCTGAGAACATAGATGTCCGAGAAACTCCAAACAAGGTGGATTAGTGCTAAGATATTTGTCAGTTTAAATAACATTTTGTTCAGATGTTTGAGCCAATTGTCTTTACTCATGAAGTCAACAAATGTTCTGGAGAAGTATAGATAAAACACCACACAGACCGTGTCATTAAACTGCAGGTTTTGGACATCTGCATTACAATCAACAATCTTGTCCCTTTTCGCTCTGTTCAAACACCAACATCACAGTCACATTCCACAACAGGACTCCTCAGCAAAATACACTTCAAGGGGAACTTACAGACTGAAATAAATGCACTAAACAAACAACGCATATGAGAAGAAAGAGTACAAATATGTATGTTTAAAAAAGTGCTTTTGCAGGCCTCTCTTCAGTGGCAAGGATGAGGAGAAATGTCTGACATTTTGGGAAATCTGGCAGTAATTAGCTTAGCTTAGCACAAACAGTAAAAGCAGGTGGAAGCTGTTAGCCTCCTCTGAAAGAGGATAAACAGGATACAGTCCTAGAGGCGGACAGCATGTTTTTATAGATTACAGCAGCCTCAAAATATAAGATACAGTTATGAACACAAATATGCCAGTTATGGGCTTATTTTAGGGTTTTCTTCTCTTTAAAAACGCTTTAGTCGGTGATATAAAGATGTGTCACATGAACAGTTTCATTTTGTTTCTTTCATCAGTTGTTCCTGCAGCAGCATGAACACTTTTGTTTTTTGATAGTTTTTTTCCATCATGTCATTGCAATTAGTTTCTAGTTTTGCCAAAACGGCAATGATTCATCAATTATTATTTGTTGACGAAAATATTAAAGAAGTGACATTTTGCTTTTTGAATTCTTCCTTTTCCATCCTTTCCCTGTGGTCTCCATAAACTGTAAATGCTCGGCTTGGCTCTGAATTCTTCATTCATTCAACTCCACAGCTCC
>JAPQRP010000009.1:33043723-33054524 GCA_037367295.1 Apogon hyalosoma | reverse complement strand
CCACCGACTGGTGTTGGAATCGAACCCAGGACCTTCTGTCTGTGAGGCACGAGTGCTATCCACTGCACCACCATGTCACTATTGAATTACTAATGTAAACATATAAGTATTTTGTTAAAGAGGTGGAAAATACAAGCTTGTTCCTCTTTCTGCTCCTTTTCATTCATAATGTGGTCAGTTTGTTGATATGTAAGAGCTGCTTTTTTTTAATCTTATAACTGAAATAATAACTATTTGCATATGCTGCCTCTTGTCCAGGTCGTTATTGTAAATGAAAATCTGTTCTCAACTAACTGACGTGGTTAAATAAAAGTTAAATAACTAAACTAAGAAACCACAAGACTATTGGAAACATTAGTTGAACACTTGGTAATGGTCACTAGGTCACTGTAGAGGACAGTCCTACATGTTTCCATGGTAACAGTGACCCGATCACTACAAGACCTATAGTTCTTCACAGTAACAACTGGAAGGTAATCTGAGGAAACATGGTCACCTTGGAAAAGAGACCTATATGTTTCCACAGTAACAGTTACCTGGTCAACTTGAAACCTTTGCATATATGTTTCTACGGCAACAGTCAACAATTCAACTTAGGACCCAGACCCAGACATATATTTATTTCTGTGGTAATATATTCAATTGTAACTGAAAACCATAAATTGGATGATGTGGTAGTGTAGTGGCTAGCACTTCTGCGTCACAGCTGGAAGGTTCTGTTCAAGTCCTGGTTGGACTGAGGCCTTTCTGTGCGGAGCTTCTCTCATCTATATTGTCCCTGATGACAGTACCGGGTGCTGTGTGTATTAGCATGGGTAAAATTCTGAGACTGAATTTCCCTCAATAAAGTGACTTCACTTTTAACCAGAGCTGAAATGATTAACCGATGAATCCACTTGATTAAACAATCCATTAATTAAAAGAATCATTTGATTTGAATTTTCCTGAATCCAAGCTTCGTTTCCTTAATTTCGCTGCCACTAAACATTGGTTTAATCGAAGAAAATAATCAGTAACTGAAGACTTCTATGTTTTTACAATGATATTCTCCAGGTCAATTTAGAACCAAGACTTTCAAGTTTCCATCAAAGAGGCCAGACTCTGGTACTCAGGGTAAGGCACTTCTGATCAATATGCAGTGTTTCCCCTACCAGTATATTAGCCCCCCCACCCCCTTGAATGTCACCCCCCTCCCAGAAAAGTAACTGTCCACAAATCCATTATAACTACACTCTATACTGACTTTGAGCTCTAAGCAGTATACATTCTTTGTTTCAGTGTTTGGTCAAGTTTGGTCTTTATTCAGCCAGAACTCATGGCAGTTGGGTTGGCCTTCATAATGTGTCTTTGTAAAACCTGCTGTTGACCCCCTAAAGTCCTGAATCAGTCTGAAGCTGAACAAATATTTACTTGTCTGTCCTCAACAGGACAATTTGTTCTTTACAGTAGAAAAACACCAGATCACAGACACATACATTATACCACTGTTAAAAATAACTATTCCTGATACGACACATGTACTGAAACATTTTCCACATGGAGTCAAAGACATTCCACCACAGGAGGAATTATGGGAGGTCTGCTGGTTCTAAAACTCCTAATCTACATTAAATACATCGAGACTACAGAGTCTGCAGAGGAATGAAAACCAGGTGATAGAAAGAAGAAAAACACACTCCACTAAGAGTGTGTTTGTATGAGCCACACTGGCTGAACTGGAACTGAACTGAGAACAGAAAGGACTTCGGTGGAAATGAACAATGCGTCTAATAAGATACAAATTGAGGATTATACCAGCTCCAGACAGTGGAAAGCTGAGATGGAACCAGTATCAGCATCTCATTCACACATTTACAGGCCAGTTTTGGAATGTTTTGCAAGTTTATGGCATGTTTCTGTCTTTTTTGTGTGACTGAAGTTTGAGGTCATTTTTAATAATTTTATTGTACTTTCGAGATATTTTCGTAGACATTCTGAGCCTTCCTATTGTCTTCTGTTCAGTTTGGTTTTGACTCTTTTGTGGCCTTCCGTTTCTTATTCTTATTCTACCCTGTGGTCTGAGTAAGGTTGGGCAACATGGCCGAGAAAGTTCTCATATTTAACATTTTCATATCATTTGATATTGATAGTTATCACAATATATTTCAAATCCTTATTTCTTTGCACTTTAATTCTCAAAAACCATCACCAACCACAACCATCTACTGATGCAAAATGTTTAATACCTGTTGATCCCCTAATCCTATATCAGCGGTGGGCCAACAGGGCCAGCAAGGCCTTCTCTGCTGACCTACACACTATCAGAAACACTGATCTACATTTACAACCTAAATTCTGATAATTGTTCCATGAAATTGTATTAATTTATTCCCAATAGACGATTCTTTTCATTTCTTAGCGTTTCTCTTGGCTACACTGCTTCGTGTATGTGGATGGAAGATATTTTGTCCAATCAGATTTCAGTCTCTATGTGTTGCCAGGGTTAATCTAATCTGCCCTGGGCCTTCAGAATCAGCATTTATCCTTCCTCTGATTGGATGGTAAGAGCAAAACTAGTCTTTGACATAGCTTTGGCAATATTCTTTTGGATTCATGTCAGTAAAGCCCATTTGAACTGAACTGAATTGAACCGAATTGAATTGAATCATTAATACATCTGAGGTAGAATTTTTTTTACACCCACAACGGAAGAAAATGTTTTGGTTTCGGACAGACTTAAAAATCCACTTTCAAGGATGACTTTTCCAGAAAAGATGGACATTGTGAGGAGAGGTCGGCCAACCCAGACGATAGCTAGGTGGTTGAGCGGACATTCTCTGTCCTCAAGAGAATAGAAACTTATGCCAGGAATACGACTGGACAGAGGAGACTCTGAGCCTTGGCCTCCATGGACATAAAAAAGGAATTATTGATGGAACTGAACCATGCAGATAGGGATGGGAATTGAGAAAAAGAACCGGTTCCCAGTAGCTCAATTCCTTGGACTTGTTTGCCTGCCTGCTTAACGATTCTGCTTATTGATACTGCTTTCGTCACGCATGCGTGATAACGACACATGTGCGCTGCATTGTTTGGGTTAAGAGTGTAGCCTACACGGCGTCGAGGCAGAAACACTCCTAAGTATGGCTATATTTCACATGAAAAGATGACACCAGGGCCACTTGTAACACTTGAAAAGCTTCCATTTCTTCAAAGGGGAGAAATTCTACAGTGTGCATTCATTTGCAGGAATGTCACCTGTTTGATACGCTACTTAGTGATGCTTGTGAATCTAGCGGCAGAGAAAACACCAGGGTGTCATCCGGGCCCAATTCTGTGTGTGTGTGTGGGGGGGGGCAACAAACATCCTGGGAGACATAGAGGAATCAGTAAAGTGTCTTAAGTTTCACTTTCACTTTGTACAGTCATATGTTGTGATATCCCCCCGACGTCATCTGTCATTATTATTTGTGCATACTGTATATGTTATATTTTCTGTGCAGAGATGGGATTATAAAAGACAGTTAACGCAAACAATTCCCTTTTGTACTCTTTTATTCCCTCACCCAATGAGAATCGAAAAGAGAATCAATAAGGAATCAGATCGATAAGCAAAATCCATAATGGAATCGCAATCGTAAAATTCTTATCAATTCCCATCCCTACACACAGATCCCCTCCTGACGATTATTTATGGGTTTAAATTATTTGTAAAAGATGAAACAAGGAAAAAATGACATAACATACATAAAAAGGCAAAAACTGTGTACAAAATACAGCAAAAGGAACAAGAAAATGTAAAAGACAAACATAAAACACTCAACAAAATTTTTAGATTTTAAAAGACATATATGCTAGTTTTCACAATATTAATTCAAAAACAACACGTAATCAGAGTTCAGTCAGAGAAAGATGAATATATAGACACATTTAGTAAGTGATTTAGTCAACAATCATCAACAATCAAAAAATAAACCACAAAGACAAAATACATTTCTAAACTTCTAAATAAATCTACTTCTCACTACATAAAAATATTCCACAACGTCTCTGTGTTTTTATTTCAATGTTTTGATAAACATAATGATTGTTAATGGTTACGATGCATTTTTCTGTATTATTAAAAATGTACGTACTCCATCCGAAGAATGGTGGCAGACTCCAGCCCAGAGAGTAGACCCAGGCCGCCATGAGGATCAGAACAGCCCGTTTCCGCGACAACATACCAATGGAGGTCAGAGGGCGCGTGATGACAAAGTAGCGGTCGACGGCGATGATTGTGAGCGTGATCATGGAGCAGATCCCAAAGAGAGCTCCACAGAATGCATACAGTTCACACGCTGAGGAGAGAAAAAGGCCATAAACCTGTCATTTCTAAACATGTTTACGCTGAGTCTGTCCTTTCTCTGTTACTTACTATTGGAAATTACCCATACACTCTTGTCATTTGGTACAATGGTGCAGTTATTTTTATTCTTGTTATTGTCAACAAACAGACTAACAGCTGTGGCTTATTCACCGTACAAAAAGAATCATCTGTGTCTGAATGATTAGTTCATAGTTATGTGCAAACAAGCATTTTTCATGGATAATATTTTTATTATCTCATTGATATAATGGCTGAGAAATGGTCAAAATGAGAACATTCCTGGGTTCTGGCTCGGCAACACATGTGAGGCAGACGCCAGCGTGGAAAAGACTCTGGGGAGACTAAAGAGACTTATCGCACACTGTGAATATCTTCTCATAGCCCTCAGAAATCTAAGGGTGTTTTCTCCATTTTCTGAACTTTCTTAAATTCACCTTTTAAGGTACTTGCACATAATACAATATACAAGTGTTTTATATCAAAATGTTTAGGATAATTAATTAGATTTCTATAGTGCTTAAAGTACTTCACATTATCGATCCATTATTCATTCACGCACACATTCACATTCTGGTGTTGGAGTCAACGGCACATGACTAGGACAGAGCAGGATTTGAACTGCCAACCCTTATTGGACAACCCGCTCTATCTCCTGAGCCACAGCCGCCCCATATCCTAGTTCACTGCAGAAAGAGATGATTCAGGCCAAATGCTGAAATTCTGAAGTTTGACTTTTGAAACTGTTGAAATCTCGTATGAAAACACCCCTTTACTCATGTTTTGGTGTTAAAATAGGTTTCCCAAAGTCTGTGCTTCACAAAAGTAGTGGAATATTTGAATAAAATAATAGGTAAGTGTAGAATACATGTCTAAAATGAAATTTTGTAATACTGTTTTTGGAGCATAAAAGTTGTTTGTTATTCTATTTTCACCATTTTTCATATATTTTCATCAGGCTGAATAATGACTTTATAATTACATATATATATATATATATTTACTAAGCACATAATATTTACAATATCTACATAATGTATATTCATGTCTTTTGTTTAATCCTACCATACCAGTAAAACCTTCCTGTCACACAGAGGGTGACGTATTTTCGACAGGTTTACAGTATTTCTGTCCTGTCTCTCCTCACACCTCAACACATTAAACTAGAATAAGGCAGGCCTTAATGATTCCAGAGCGCCTATTGGTTGGTAAAAGTTGACAGATGAGGGATTCAACCCATTATGCTGCACAAGTTGAGGGACAAAGGACTGATTCAATTCTGTACAGTAAGAGGTGAAGATATGTGTGTATTGATCAGTGATTGACTCTAACTTCAACTGTCAATCACATGGGACATCAGTGAACAGTGTAACGGAAACATGTGATTTGAACCGCTTTTCTACAGTGTAAAATGACATAAATATTAATAAAACATAGCAAAACAGTCGCAAACACATGCTTGTGCATCGGGTTTTTAAAACTATTATCTCTAGTTTTACATGGTCTATCAACATTAAACATCATCAACATAAAACCAAAACTGAGACCATTAAGGGTAAAGTGAACGACTGGAAGAACAAGAGCAGCCTGGATGAATGACAGCGTGTATCTCCCCAGGGAGGCCTGGGAGCTTCGCCTGGTCTGAGCCAGTTAACCCTGCCTGTAAATACACGAGGTCATAACATCTAATTAAGTACATGTCGTATATTTTCACATCTAATGCAACACGTAAGGGGAGCCACAAGGTTATACGCTATTAGCTATAAATCTGGGAAATGATATGAGCCTGACTGAGCCTATAGTCATGGTAATAACAGTAACACTTTAATTTTGACAGATAAGTGACGATCTGCAGTAGCTGGCTTTTACCACAATACGCCAAACATCTAACTGAAAGTTCATATTCATCACAGCATGAATATGATCTAGTGAGATGAAAGTGGATTTACAAACACTGACATTAAACAGAGGATAAAACCCATTACAGACATGTCAAAACTACAATATTAAAACTGAAATATTATTTAAGCCCAAAACACAGTGTTTTCACTAAACAATGTGTGTTAAAACAGCCAGTTTTGAAAGTCTTACATATTTTATGCGCAAACACACTTGTTTACTTACAAAAGTAGTGCGTATTTTGTGGAAAAAAAGGTGGATGCCAAGGCCAGACCAGTACAGAACCACTGTCCTAAAAAATGAGGCTTTTCAAATAAAAAACAGTTAGTAAAATGTCCAGCCTCTGAAATAGAAATATTAGCTAAAAACCAATTATTATGTTAACGTTCTAAACATTTTTATAAAATATATTATTAAGTGGTCCTTGTCCTAATGTTCGAAGAATAACTTCTTACAGCCTTGGAAATAACAGGGCACAGTATTGGAAACAGTTTTTTGCTGTTTATTATTATTTGTAACTTCTCACTTATACTTGTAGTTTGCTATTGACATCAGACTGTTTTTTATTCATTTTTAATAGGAATAAGTCAGTTTTTGGACGATCACTTTATAAGCTCAACACTTCATAAGAATAAACTACATTTATTGTACAGCTGATCAATACTCTGATAAAAGCATGACCCCTCCAGGTCATGTGGTCTGTGAACTCCTGACTGTAAACTGTCTCACTGTCCCAAAAAGAATTCAACTTTTCATGTGTCTTCAAAACTGTATGTCACATCCAGCCTTAAGGGATTATAAAACACAAGGTTTGTTTAATGAGTACATTATTTCATTGTCTCCTGAGAATGATAAAACAATGAGCTCAGATGATTAAGGTAACTGGGATACAGATGTATACACAACACTGTTTAGAGGATGAATGTGTGTTCAAGTGTGCATGCTCTCACCTTTCTCTCCAAAGATCCACCTCTTGTGCATACTGGTGGTGAAGAAGATGGGTGTCTGGGTGACACACATCAGCAGGTCAGTGATCGCCAGGTTAATGATGAACATGTTGGCTGGTGTTCGCAGGCTACGACTCCTGTAATACACACAACATGTAGCAAATCATATATCAAATCATATCATTTCATATATCATATGACACAGTTCACTTTTCTACCAAACAGCGTCTTTTTTTTTTTTTTTAATTCTTTTAGAAGCCTATTTTTACCGTCTCTTCCTGCATTAAATGTGATGACAATATTGGTGAAAATTCTGTTTTCTTTGTGTGTCAGGTCTGGTTTTTCTTCACAGTATTACTTTGACATCTGAACTTTCACACAAGTTGAAATGAAGACTCAGCTTCTGCTTTTCAAATCCATCCTGCTGATCTGGTTAATTTCTGGTCTCTTAATCTTTCACCCCATAAAGCTTTTGTCCATTCATTGATCTTGTGAACCCATTTTATCCTCACTAGGGTTGCAGGGGCTGCCGGAGCCGATCCCAGCTACCTATGGGCGAAGGCGGGGTTCACCCTGGACGAGTTGCTAGTTCATCGCTGGGCTGACATATTGAGAAGAACAACCAGTCACTCTCACATTCACACCTATGGACAATTTTAGGTTGATCTATTAACCTATCAGTGCATGTCTTTGGATGGTGGGAGGAAACCACAGTATCTGGAGAAAGCCCACGAGAACACGGGGAGAACATGCAAACTCCAAACAGAAAGGTTCCTGGTTGGAATTGAACCCAGGACCTTCTTGCCGTGAGGCCACAGTGTTATCCACAGCACCACCACATCATGTTAAAATACCTTGTTTCCAACTTTTTTATTTATGTGCTGGTAAATGTATGTATGCATGTTTAAAGGTACTGTATGTAAGAAGTATGTTCCCAGTAATCATAAAATGGTCCTGAATGTCACCAGACATTAAGGAATCCTGTTCATTTCAAATACTGATATCACTGACAGTAGCACTCCAGCCAGAATATTCACATTTGAAAAGCTAAGTGTCAGCCCCTAAATAATGTTTAGGTTGTCATTTTGTGTTTTTGGTCTGATGCTCTCCCAGTCACCAAGTCAGTAGTGTTTCTTCATCCAGGTTGCCAGTTCGCACTGAGCTGCATCTGGAAGATTCTGATCACAAATGTCTGATGTTACTAAACCTAAAAGGACTCTTATTATTCCCAAACACATCGTAACAAAGTGAGAAACAAAAGGATATGTATAGGAGATGCTTTTGAAACATGGAGACGGCTGACAGTGGAACACAGTTTGAAGACTGACGCCGGCTCTCCTGTGGTCACCCCTAGCTTTCAGTGGCTCTTACTGGGTGGTGAGACTGTGGGCCGAGCCACGATGTCTTCTCCCGGAATGAGCTCCGGGCTCTTCTTCCAGCCTGGGCTCGGGTGAAGAGGCCGCAGCCTGGGTGAATAGACCGCAGTCTGGCCCCAGGAGAAAACACCATGGCTCGGTCCCAGGAGAAGAGACCGTGGCCCAGTGTAAGTACCGGTGAAGGACTCGTCACTTGACATGGTAGCTCCTTGTAGTAGACGCTGATGCTGGATCTGGCAACCCCTAGTCTGGGGGAGGCGGCGGGGATGCCACGTTCTACAGTATTTTGGATGTAATTGCAGAACCAGTTTTGGCCACAATCCTACATACAGCACCTTTAAGTCTGTTTGTAAGTGGGTAAATAAATGCTTAAAAATTTATTTCGGGCCCAAGTGCATCCCATGCAAAGGCCCTACTGTATCTGCTGTGTTTATTAGGGCCCTAATAAGCTTTAATTCAATTGACTTCAAACTTGGTCAGTTAAGTCTTAAGAGGTTGTACATGAAAAGTTATGGACAGATTGAGCAGGTGACCTTCGACATGTTCAGGCAGCAAAATTTGATGTCTTGCCATGAAAAACAAAACTTTGCTAACTCAGCCATTTTTCATCCAATCAAACCCAAACTTGACATGCTTGATCATAGTCCCGCCCTGAACAAAATGATATATTGATATTGAATCTGACTTGTAGCCCCATCTAGTGGTAACAGGAAATGCGATCTTTTAACATTTTGATGTACTATTCCTGACAGGTTGAACAAATCCTGGTGAAATTTGATCAGACTTGCCTTGATAAGTTGATGATGCCATATGTACAAGTTGGTGACCTTACATGACATGATGTCATCATGGTAGCAACACAGGTTCTGGTGTTTCAGCATAAAGCACAAAACTGTTAGAACTCAGCTATGTCTCATCCAATCTGCATCAAACTTCCCATGTAGAGGAAGAGTCCCACCCACCCTTAATACAACAGAATGGGAGCGTCATGTGAACGACTGAAACTCACTCAGTAGCAAAATTTGGCACATGTGTGGATCTCAGTGGGATCAATGAAAATGTCAGTGAGGCCTATGACATCAGACCAGTCAGACATTTTGAATTTAGAAAGCATTAAATTGTGATAACTCAGCTGTTCTTTGTCCAATCTGCATCAAACTTCATATATAGAAGAGTCCCGCCCTGAACACTGTGACATCATCATATAGTGCCACCTACTGGCAACAGAAAAGTTTTTGTTAATTCAAGATTTTTTTGCTAAGTTCAAGCAAAAAAAAATCTTCCAGTGGAACCAGTGAAAATTATCTTGGTAAGATTTCTTGAAATCAGTTTTTCCAGATCTATTATCTAAAAATAAGTTCTCATATCTCACTGAAAAGTTACTTTTCGGTGATTATGTCTTATTTTAAGTGTGATGAGATATTTTGACTAGAAATGAGAAAAATACACTTGGTAAGATTTTGATTTTTGCAGTGTGGTGGTCATTGAGGTTGATGGCAGTCTTTTTGGGTGGTAAAGTTGTTGACACAGGAGCTGATGTAGGAGAGGACAGATGTGGTATGCTCCTCCAGGTCCCGGTGTTCAAACACATTCCAGTCTGTGCTTTCAAAACAGTCCTGCAGCTGATGTACTGCCCCTTTGGCCATGTTTTAACAGTCTTTGTGACTGGGGGGGATCTCCTCCTGACAGGGATGTATGCAGGAAGCAATAGAAAGGCCATGTGATCTGACAGGCCAGGTGTAGTAAGGGGGTGGTTCCATAGTCTTTCTGTATGTGAAGCTTTGTTCAGTGTGTTTACACCCCCTGTTGCACATTTAACTGTGGTGTGTCATTGCTGACACACCCTGCGCATATGCAGTTTGGATGGCTGTAACTCTTTCACTGTCTGTGTAATTGGAAAAACTCCAGTGGTTTCTGAAACCTGAGACGTTGCTCTTTATAGGCTTTTCTGGGTCATTACGGTAATTTCACTCACGCCTGTACTAGAAGCTGGAGAAGCAGAAGCAATTGTAAAGGACAACTAAATTTTGAAAGATCTGGAAAAAAGTGCCAGCAAAAAGGGGCAAATGGACTCACTCACAGCATATTTTCTAACCTTTTTATAGTTGAAATAAGAAAAAAAAAAAGTCCAGGCGGACCATTTTATGCTTAGGGTTTAAAGGGTTAATATGCTGATCAAATCTGGGGAATACTGATCTTAAATCAGTATGATTGAAGTCTCCAGCTATGATGTG